>ML776732.1:285357-310825 GCA_009831015.1 Picea engelmannii
ATTTTTACTTTCAACATTTATTTCCACCTTAAATGCATTCTCCAATGATTTGGGTTCCCAAAGGCGAACCTCATGTTGAATGTTATCTTTTAAAGTTCCTATGAATACATCAATCAAGTCCTCATCTGGAATATTGGTTACCTTTATATTCAGTCTTTGGAAGTTCTCAATGTGCTCGGTAACTGAACCCTTTTGCTTGAGATTTATCAATTGTCTAAAGAAGGTATTGATACTTGTATCCTCATAGTGTGCTATCATTTCTTCCATGAAAATTGTCCAAGTGACGAGTGATTTGCGAGAACAAAGCCATCGATACCAAAAAAATTGATTAGGTTCTAAATATAAAGAAGCAATTCATACCTTTTGTGTATGTGGCACATTATGGAGATCAAAGAATTGCTCCATTTGAAGTATCCATGTGATTGGGTCCTTTCCATCAAACTTCCTCATATCAATCTTAGGAACGTGGTTGGTTTTCAAACCAAAGTTGGAGTTTCTCCATTCTTGATTCACCTTCCTTGTGTCCTCATCATGAATTTCATGAGATGCATTTTCACTTTTGGGTATCTTCATTGTTACAAAATTTCTCAATACTTCCATGATCTCCCCTTTTATGCCATCCATTGAATCCATCAACTTAGCTTCCATTGAATCCATCTTAGTATCCAACTTAGCTTCCATTGAATCTATCTTAGTATCCAACTTAGCTTCCATTGAATCCATCTTAGTATCCAACTGAGCTTCCATTGAATCCATCTTCTTTTGTAGTTCATTTATGTCCCTACGCATTTTTCACCTTCATCAAGAGTCCAATTAGGATTTTATGGAGGCTTATTTGGTGTAGAAGGTCCCTTTTTTGGTGGCATGTTGGCCAAATATCACTTTTGAATCTTGATTTTGAGGCGGTTTTGCTAGACAATATTTATTCTGTTCTATCTCCCAAGTCTCAGCCCTTCTAGGTATGAAACTTTCTTTTAGGTAGTTCTCTGATATTTCTTCTCTACAATTCCATGGGTCTAATCAAAATTGGAGGTGCCAAGTGGAATTTATGGTAACTTCCTCACAACTTGCCGATTTTTGGCCTTTCCAAGAGATCTCACTTTTATAGCATGCCCTGCACAAAATAATTGATATAAAATTACGAAACTCACACCCAAAATTCTACAGACTATACACGATCCAATGCAACTAGTTCCAGTCAATTTGGATACTCTAGCGAGAAGTTATGATTGTTTTACCTGGAACACCTTCTTGAGACTAGTCAATAGGACTAGTCAGATACCCTATCTTACACAAGGTGTATCTATAAATTTAAGAAGACCCAGAAGCTAAACATTTTACCACTGATACCTTACTAATTTTTGTAGATGACCTCCAGAGTTCAGGGTCTGAAATGTTACAGAAAATTGTTTATAGTGAAAATTCCGTAATGACTCATTTCCATATGATTCCAGAACCCTATCTTGTATAGGCTATATATCCAAACATATAAGGCCTCAAGAGCTTAATTTTGAACCCAACGTACCTTGACCCATCTTCTAAATATCCTCCAAGCCATTCCATATGAAACATTGTAGAAAACAGGTTATAGTGAAAATACCACAGTGTCTCAGATGTAGCAGCGAAACCCCAAGACCTTGAGCTCTGATACCATATGTTAAGAACCAAACATCAATATAGCATAGAAAAACCTCAAGAAAAGTACTCAACGCCTTGAAAAAGAGATAATTTCAGATAATAAGACTCTTCGAGGGGTAAACCTCCTTTTACCCCACTTAAATGTTCAAGTACAAGATGATTCAAAATGAAAATAGCTCCTTCGTATATATAGGAGACTAGGAGGTATAATTACAACTAATGGCCTAAAGCTGACATAAATAAAATAACATTATTAATATAATATGCCCCAATTAAGGGGTGATGAGCCAATATTAGGGCTTAACATTTAGAAACCAAAATGTTCGTAAGATTCATTTGGGAGGGGAAAAAATCCTTCACATCCACGGATCTGGAGAAGGTGTGCAGTTGTTAAGCACCGGAGTCCTTCGAACTTCACCCCTCTTGTTGTTTTAAACATTTTTTTGAGAAAGAGGAAAAATCCCCAAATCTCTGATGTCCTGAAGAGAACACACACCATGGATTATTTGGGATAAGTCATCTCATTGGATCCCCCAAGTAGTTCGATAGTTAGACACTCTATGGAAATCTGATTGTGGTTGCGTGGAGTGATTTTTCCCCGAATTCCCAAAGTCTAGAACTAATCAGTATTGTCCATTATTGGAGAGATGTGTCTGCAGATTCGCAAGTGTTCAAAATTTTCACATTCGACAGCTTAGGGGTTGTATGGTAATCAACACCAAAACATTATGAAGCCCGAAGAGCTAAAGTGCTAGAGTCCCAAAAATCCAGAGAAGCACAGTTTGAATATTTAGCCACTTCGACATTCGAAAGAAATGTGGAGTTGTTGAGGAAATATCTGAAGTCCTGAAGTCCCAAAGAATTGAAGTGACATTGCATGATTAAGTCCTCTAGTGTGACCTGGACCTGTTCAGGAGTTTGGAAGTTCGATGTTCTGGTGTTGATGTGTTCTAGTGTGAGATCCTCCATAGTCCTAAAGTACTGAAGTCCAAGAGCATCGAAGTGACATGACATGCCGATGTCACCTAGGGTGATGTGGAATCACTCTAAGAATTCCATGTGTCATCTTGTTTCAAGATTTTCCCAGACCTTTTGAAACAATTAGAACTTGACACATGTCACCCATAGATTGGGCCACATGTCATCTTTATACTTGTGACGCGTAGCACCCCCCTGGTGCATGAATACTAATAAGACTCTTAAACTTCAAAGATTAGGAATTCATGGGAAATGTTGTGTTGTGTTGTGAAGTCCTTCGAAGCTTAGAGTCCCAGAGCTCTGATCGACTGTTTATCTCAGCCAAGAGTGTGGATCGTTGATTCTTGAAGCATTAAGGGATTTTCCAATTCGACGTTCAAAGGAATTGATGTGTTGTTCTATAATATCCTTCAAAGCCTGTAGTTCAAATTCATAGAGTGTTGAAGTGATGTGGCATGATGATTTCACCTAGGGTGATGTGGAGCTACTTATCCATGCTGTGTGTCAACTTTATATGTGATTCTCAAAAACATTATGTGCCAATTGGAGCTCAACGTGTGTCACTCATCGAATGGGACACATGTCATCTCCATATTTTGACACTAAACAACCCTAGTGCGCAGTGCTAAGAATACCCTAGCAGTTCATAAATTTGGTGTTCGGGATAAATACGGTTTGATATAGAAAGAACTACTAAATCTTTGAAACAATGGAGTCTCGAAGCTCTGAATATGTACTGTGCAAGAGTTTTCTAGTTCAACATTTGGGAGAAATAGGGCATTATGTAGAAAGAGCCTCTGAAGCTATAAGTTATTGATCCTTGAATTCACAAATCTTTGAATAAGCATCGTTTACTTAAGAAATTTTTCATATCCCGTGGTCAGATGAGATTGGGGGCCGAAGAAAAAGATCTAGTGCCCGAGAGTTATTTTTAAAGACAATTTTTTTAGATATCCATACCTTTTTTCTCAAGACTCAGAATCGAGCAAGGGATAAGTCATTGGAAAGATATTGGAAAGTAGAACATAAATGTTCATTCAAAAAATTGAGTTGAACAAAAAAATTCTCATAAAATCAGAAGAAAGAAGACTAATATATTATTGAATCACAATGGTTCATATTTTCATGAAATTGTTGAAATAGTTAGCTTGACAAAGCTTTTTTGGATGCACATTTTGCATAGTTAACAACACATAGATCATATCAAGATCAAATCAATGTGTATATGAATGGAAGAGACGGAGATGGCTCATATCCAGGAATATGAGATCAGAGGGATGGATGTCCATATGGGTATTGAAGGAACAAACTCCAATAAGGAAATGATGAAAACATGAATATGGTAGAGACCATTAAAAATTTGTAGAAATATGTCCAACGTCAGAAGGATGATAATGAAATCCTTATTAAATCCAAGGAGTAGCAGGAGGACTTCAACATAAAGTTAATGAAGAGTCTAGACATAATTGAAAAGAAATTGGATAAGGAGAATGGCTCAAGAAAATCAAGAATTCATAGGTCTCCTGAGGAGAAAGGTAGATCAATGAGTGTTATCATACATCTCCATTACTCCCCAAGGAATTCTAATAAGAGAGAACAAAGTATCTCCAATTCATACTCTATCAGGAAGCATAAGAATAGTTTTAGGGTGGATGAACTATGAGGAGAAATGAACAAAATCAAACCTCCTACATTTGATGGTGAGTACAACAAGAATGAAGATGCATAGACATGGTTGCTAGTCATGAGAAGGTACCTTCAATTGAATAATTACTCTTCACATGAAGAAGGATGAATTGTTATCTATCAACTCAAGGGAAAGGAATCCATGTGGTGGGACCAAATTTTGTAGGTGCAACACATTAAAGACAAAAAGTTTACTTGGAAGGAATTAAAGAAGTATTTTGAAAATAAATACTTGACTAAGACATATTATCACATAAAAATGAAAGATTTATTTGAACTCAATCTTGGAAGTATGACCATCGATGAATATGAAACAATGTTTTTAGAACTGTTGAAGTATGTCTCCTTCATCAAGGATGAGACAATTAATATTCAGAGGTATTTGATTAGTTTTCATCTTTCATCAGTGATAATATTCAATATTATGATCCCAAAACATTGGAATATACCATAAGGCATGTTAAATTCCTATATGATCAGCATAAAGGAAAGACAACTTTCCAAAAATATTGGGAAGACAAGAAGAAGTTCAAGATGGAAAAGAGGCAAAAGGGGAATAAACCACCATTCTTCATAAGTATTCCTCAGGGACAAACAACTTCTAGAGAGCCCCGAATGTCTGAGACAGGTGGGAAAAGGCTAAGGAAAACATTGATTCAATGCTGGAGTTGTCAGGGAAATCATATGTGTAGATATTGTCCACACATAAGTGAAAAAGTGAGAGTTTTTCAAAATGTACAACAAGCAGAAACAGTGGAGGGCATGGGTAGAAATGTACCAAGGATCTATACAGCCATGGAAAACAAGCAAGCATAGTTTCAATCACACATGATTGAAGTGGAAAGTATGATCAACAACCAAAACATTTCCATTTTAATTGATTCAAGATATAGTCATAGTTATATATATCCTAATATGGTGAAAATATTTCATTTTCCAAGAAGAAAGCATGGAAAATCATGGTTGGTGCATCTATGTACCGGAGACAAATGAAAAGTTAACAATATGGTTAAGTCATGTCCATTAGGCATGAATGAGATGAGCAACAAGAAAGATTTGAAAATCTTTCCTTTAGGTTCCTATGATTGTCTAATTGGGATGGACTGGTTGGACCAACACCATGTTTTCTTAGACTATCATAACAAGAAATTTACTTGCCTAGATGAGGAAGGGAACCTAAGGACAATCCATAGAATTTGCAGGGAAGTAGCTGTGAGAGAAATATCAACAAGGGAGCTGATAAAATGTTACAAAAAAGGTTTTCAATTATTTGCATCTCATATGGAAGAAATACCTAAGGAAAATGTGTCAAATATTGAAGATTATGCAGTCCTAAAGGAGTTTGAGGATGTATTTAAAGAAATTCTAGGATTTCCCCCTAAAAGAGATATTGATTTCTCTATAAATATGATTCCTGGAGAAGCTCCAATATTGTTAAGCCCTAATATTGGCTCATTACCCCTTAATTGGGGCATATTACATTAGTAATGTTATTTTATTTATGTCGGCTTTATTCCATTAGTTGTAATTATACCGCCTAGTCTCCTATATATACCAAGGAGACATTTTCATTTGGAATCATCTTGTACTTGAACATTTATGTGGGGTAAAAGGAGGTTTCCCCCTTGAAGAGGATTATTATCTGAAATTATCTCGTTTTAAAGGCTTTGAGTACTTATTATAAGGTTTTTCTATTAATGCAGGAGAATCTCCCACATCAACCGAGCCAACATGGAAGAAAAAAGATAGTTGTACGAGCGCCAGCACAAATTTTGAAATTTACCCTGGAAGTTGTTGTGCAATCTTAAATGTGTCATCCAGATGAAGTGAAATTGTGTATTGTAATCGGACCTTGAGCCTTTAGCTCTCGTCCTTAGTAGGTAGGAGGCATTTAAAGTAGTTAATGCAGGTAGATAGAATTTAATTCTAGATTAGACTGTTTGAGAGCGTGAGAGGGAAATGGGATATAGACACCCTCATTGTGCATTGTAACATTATTGAATAGGAAGAAGATAAAGAGCATCCAGAGAGCTGAGTAGGAACACCCATGTACAGATATTTGGATTAATAAAAGAAGTTGATTCAAATTCATGGTTTTTGTGTTGTTCTCTATATATTGATGCTTAATGATATGCTCATTTGATGTTTGCTTATTGTTATACATTTTCTTTATATGCGTGTGTATGATTTCATGTTTGAATTGAAGTCAGATAGGAAGAAGGAATGAGTTTCAATTGTTTCTCTATTTGAGCCAGAGAATTCCTGCAAGGAGTGTAGTTGAAGTTGTCCGTAAGGAGTGCTTTGACAAAGGGTTTAGATAGAGATAGATTTTGTTCTCATTCATCCAGAAGGTGCAGACAGGCACAAGAGTCATGCAAGGAGTGCATAGGCCAAGTGAAATTCCAGGGTTGCGAACCTGAGAGAAGTGTTTAAAGACTGCTGCTGCAGGAGTGCGCAGGGTCGAAGGGGATTCAACACTTGGAAGTTGTTGAATGTCTGCTGCAAGGAGTGCATGCAGGGTTCTCTGAAAGATTCATAGTTGGAGAAAGATCAGGAGGCATAGGACCTTCGAGTAATCACAAGTGAAGGCACAGGAGGTTTGTTTCATTGGGTGTTCAAGAAAGCGTCGTAGGTTTGCATGCAGAAGGATGAGTTTCGGTAGAGGAAAACTCGGTCATTCGCAGGAAATTTCCAAAGACGGATGGATGGTTGGAATTCTCAGAGGAAGATTCGTGATATCCTATGAGTCGTCAGATCACAGAAAGGTGTAGGGGAGATATGAAAGTACTCCCAAGAGGTTCTAAGATCAGGAGGGGAAAGGCCGTTGATCCGAGCCGTAAGGGTTGTAGGATCTACACATGAAATCGCATATCAGGGTTTCGTAGGTTCAAACTCCATAGTATTGCAACAGAAACCATGAAATTACGAACCACGATATCTCGACAGGTCAAGGAATAGTGTGGGGCCACAAGGGTTGGTGACGTGGATAGGTGGCACACCTTATCGGGTTTTCGCAGTGAGAAGTCCCGAAACATATGCATTAGGATTCACAATATTGCGAACTCCGAAATGCCGATGGAGTGAAGGGACTGTTGAAGAGTCAACTCGCGAGCGCATCAGAGTTTCGGCATATCAGGGTTCGGGAGTTGGTAAAGCAAGTTTCTTGGTATCGTGAGTGGCGAAATCACTATAGAATAATTTTTGATAGGAGAGGGAAAAAGGTCAGCGTTGACTTGTATCGGGTTTTGGGGATTCATGGAACCTACGCTCGACCTTTGGATTCGTGAATTCGCGAAGTCTGATCTCTCGATTTGTAGTGAAAGGGAGATCCCACGAGAGTTTGTTGTGGGTGCATAATTCTCGATAGGAAATTAGAAGAGCCTTAGAGTTCTTTGGGTTGTGAAAGAGAGAAGATCATGTGAGCGGATGTGCTTGCGAGCGCGTGCTGCATCAGTTTTGGTATCAGAGCTCAGAAAGGTTCTTTGCTTTTTGTAGTAGAGGAGAAGAATTCACCATGCTGCCCAGAAGAAGGGACATGCAGTCACCCAATCCAGAGGATAGGGAAATGCCGCACAAAAGAGGCAGGCAGATGACAGATCCAGCTATGGAGAGACAAATGTGTGATCTCCGAGCAAGAGTCAAAGACATGGAGATAGCGCAAAGACGCACAGCCAGTGCAGGGGATCTGAGTGATTCCGAGAGTGAAATCGAGGCTGAACGTGAAGAATAAGTTGCAGCCAAAGATGAATCAAATGAGTGTCTGATCAAATCTATTGCCAGGATGGGTGCAAGAGAAAAGATGAACATTCCCGTTTATGAGGGAAACTTGAATGCAGAGGAGATTCTAGACTGGATTAGAGCTCTAGACACATACTTCGACTATGAATATGTCGAAGAAGACAAGAAGGTCAAGCATGCTATCACACGCTTGAAGGGATATGCAACATTGTGGTGGGATGAACTACAAGGTGACAGACGCTGCAAGGGAAAGCTAAAGATCACGAGCTGGGACAGAATGATCACAAAGATGAAGGAAAAATTCATCCCCAGGGATTATCAAATTACTTTGTTCAGGAGGATGCAGAACCTAAGACAGAAGCTGATGACAGTGAAAGAATACACTGAGGAATTCTATAAACTGAACATCAGGGCAGGTCATCGGGAAAACGATGATGAAAAAGTTGCCAAATACATGAATGGACTGAGACATGATATCCAGGATGAGATGAGCATGGTAACCATCTAAATGGTGGAAGATGCTTATCAGATGGCTCTGAAAGCTGAGGAGAAGCTGAGTCGAAAGTAGAGTCAGAGGGGCCAAGGTAGAAGTCAACCTAGAGGCAAGGCAGTTGCCTAGGAAAAATATCAGAAGCCCAAAGAGGAATGGAAGAAACCTCAGATTTGTACAGAGAGAGGTGGAACCTCACAGTGAGGGCAACAATATGCTGAACAGTGAGGACAACATAATGAGCAGAGAGGAGATTATGCTGACAACAACACTTTTCCTCATACTAGAGGCAGAGGAAGAGGAAGAGGTGGAGTAATTACATGCTTCACATGTGGAAAGAATGGGCACAAGTATTATGAGTGTCCAGAGAAAAATAAGGATACTGGTGAAGCTCACATCGCCGAGGCACAGAGGTGAGATGTTGAAGCAGAAGACGCTGAAGGCGGAAGATCGATGATGATGCTAAAAGTCCTTTTGACACCAGAGAAGGAGGTGGAGAGTTCATTCCAAAGGACCAAACATTTTAGGACTGCTTGCAAGACCAAGGATAGGGTATGCAAGGTCATTGTAGATAGTGGTAGCACGGATAATCTCGTATCTACAGAAATGGTAGAGAAGCTGGAGCTGGAGACGACTGATCCTCTAAGACCATACAAATTTTCATGGCTACAGAAAGGACACCAGGTAATTGTCACTAAACAATGTTTAGTTGAATTCAAGATATGTGGATATAATGATCAGATCTTGTGTGATTTCATTCCTATGGATGTTTGTCATCTATTGCTGGGTAGACCATGGAAATATGACAGGAATGTGATTCATGATGGGTGAATGAACACATATACCCTGGAGAAGAATGGGAGGACACACATGTTGCCTCCGATCAAGGATAAGGAGGTGAAACCGGAAGTAAGAAACACAATACTTCTCATGAGTGGGAAGGAACTTTTGACAGAGGTTAAGAAGAAGGAGGATCCATAGTTTATTGTGGTCAGAAAGCCTAGAATTGTTTTGACCAGCACAAGGGTGGATGATTTACCAGAAGAAGTTCAGGAACTGCTGGAAGAGTTCGCTGATATAATTGTGGACGAATTACCTCATTCGTTGCCACCGATTAGGATTGTGAGTCATCATATTGATCTCATACCAAGAGCTAGTTTTCCAAACAAAGCCACGTATAGATTGATGCCACAAGAGAATGAAGAGGTTAAGAGACAAGTCTAGGATTTGTTGGACAAAGGTTTGGTCAGAGAAAGCTTGAGTCTGTGTGATATTCCAACAGTACTTAGTCTGAAGAAAGACGGAGGCTGGAGGATGTGTACTGAATTGAGGGCGATCAACAAGATAACCATCAGGTATAGATTTCCATTGCCGAGGATGGAGGATCTGATGGATTTCTTGAGTGAAGAAAAGTATTTTTCAAAGATTGATTTGAAAATTGGTTATCATCAAATTCACATGAGAGAAGGTGACGAATGGAAGACAACATTCAAAACCAACGAAGGGTTGTATGAATGGCTTGTTATGCTGTTTGGCTTAACAAATGTGTCGAGTACCTTCATGAGGTTTATGAACGAAGTCTTGAGGGAGTTCATCGGGAAATTTTTCATTGTGTATCTGGATGACATATTGATTTACAGTAAATCAGTGGCAGAGCATATGAAGCATTTGGCTACAGTGATACAGAAACTATAGCAGGAGAAGTTGTTGATAAACATGAAGAAGTCCTCATTCATGAAGACAGAGCTCATCTACTTGGGATTTGTTATTTCGGAAAATGAGTTGAGGATGGATCCAGATAAGGTGGAAGTGATCAAGAATTGGCCATCACCAAAGAATATTTTCGAGGTGAGAAGTTTTCATGGATTGGCTAGTTTCTACCGAAAATTCATCAGGAATTTCAGTGGAATTAGCGCAGCAATGATGGATACAATGAAGAAAAGACACAAGTCTTTTCACTGGACTAAAGAGGCTGAGAAGATTTTCAATCTGTTGAAAAGGAAGATTACAGAACAACTAGTTTTGGGGCTGTCGGATTTCCAGAAGACATTTCAGGTGAAATGTGATGCAAGTGGGTTTGCAATTGGGGCAGTCTTGAGTAAAGAAGACAGGTCGATAGCATACTTCAGCAAGAAACTGAATGAAGCGAAATTGAAGTAATCCACTTATGATAAGGAGTTCTATGCTATCATACAAGCATTAAATAAATGGAGGCATTACTTGATCCCAAAGGAATTTGTTTTGTACAGTGACAATCATGCATTGCAGTTTGTGACTCAATAGGAAAAGTTGAATCAGAAACATGCCAAATGGGTTGAGCATATGCAGAATTTCACATTTGTGATTAAACATATTTCTGTTACTGCTAACAAAGTTGTTGATGCTTTGAGCAGGAAGTGTTTGCTGTTGCAGGAGTTCAAAGTCAAAACATTAGGTTTTGATGATCTCAGGGACATGTACGCAGGTGATCCATATTTTCAGGAGGCATATGAAGCAGTTGAGAATCCCATTCATAGGGATAGAAGTCCATGGATATATTATATGATCCAGGAGGGATTACTGTTTAGAGGCAATCAACTGTGTATTCTGAAATGCTCCATGAGGGAGAATCTGCTGAAGGAGAAACACAGTGGAGGATTGGTAGGGCACTTTGGTCACGACAAGAAATTCGCAAAGTTGAACGAGTCATATTTTTGGCCTGGAATGCGAGTAGATGTCAAGAGATTTGTGGACAGATGCAGAATTTGCCAGAATTTGAAGGGAAGAAAATAGAATGCAGGGTTCTATCAACCATTGCCCATACCAAAAAGGTTGTGGAAGGCAATTAGCATGGATTTTGTATTGGGGTTGCCAAGAACACAAATAGGTTGTGATTCAATATTTGTGGTAGTGGATAGATTTTACAAGATGGCACACTTCATTCCATGTTAGAAAACCAGTGATGCAACTCACATTGCCAATCTGTTCTTCAAAGAGGTCATTCGACTTCATGGGTTGCTGAGGAGTATTGTTTCAGATCGAGATACAAAATTCATAGGGAATTTTTGGAGGACCTTATGGAAGAAGGTGGGAACTAACTTGGCATTTAGTTCAGCTTATCATCCTCAGACAGATGGACAGACATAAGTGGTAAACATAAGTCTGGGAGACTTGTTGAGAATCTTGGTGACAGAGCACCATAGCCAGTGGGACAACATATTACCACAGAAAGAGTTTTCTTATAACGACTCAGTTAACCAGAGCACAGGGAAAATTCCATTTCAGGTTGTCTATGGTATGCAGCCGAGGGCAATTTCTGAACTGAAGGATTTAGAGAAGACTGCGACTAGGAGCGCTAGTGCAGAAGAATTCATAGAGGCAATGAAAGAACTTCACAGCCAGGTGAAGGAGAGACTGCTGGAATCAAGCCAGGAATATAAATGCAGAGTTGATCAACATAGAAGAAAACTTCAGTTTGAGGTTGGTGATCTGGTTCTGGCACATTTGAGGAAGGAAAGGTTCCCGAGGGGAACATATAATAAGTTAAAAATGAAGAAAATTAGGCCATCTAGGGTCTTGAAGAAGTTTGGGGTGAATGCTTACAAGATTGAATTACCTGATGGGATCTCATATTTGTACCCATATAGAGTTGAGGAAGAAGAATTTGGAGTTGAGCAGCCAGTGATCCAGTGGACAAAGAAGATGCCAGTTGCAGAGAAGCCACATATGGAATGCATACTGGACAAGAGGGTTAATAAGAAGACTAGAAGAAAATAATACTTTGAGTATCTGGTCAAGTGGAAGAACTATCCAGTTGAAGATGCCAACTGGGAGACTGAAGTAGAAATACATAAGCACGGACATACCGTGTAGGAGCTCATGGACAGGATCCCATGAAAGTTTTCAAGCGAGGGAGTATGATGTAGGAGCATCTCCCACATCAAGCGAGCCAGTGCGGAAGACAACTGACAGTTGGACGAGTGCCAACACAAATTTTGAAATTTACCTTGGAAGTTGTTGCACAATATTAAATGTGCCATTAAGATGAAGCGCACTTGTGTATTGTAATCATACCTTGAGCATTTAGCTCTCATCCTTAGTAGGTAGGAGGCATTTAATGTAGTTAATGCAGGTAGATAGAATTTAATTCTAGATTAGACTGTTTGAGAGCGTGAGAGGGAAATGGGATATAGACACCCTCATTGTGCATTGTAACATGATTGACCAGGAAGAAGAGCAAGAGCATGGAGAGAGCTGAGTAAGAACACCCATGTACAGATATTTGGATTAATAGAAGAATTTGACTCAAATTCATGGTGTTTGTGTTGTTCTTTGTATATTGATGCTTAATGATATGCTCATTTGATGTTTGCTTCCTGTTATACATTTTCTTTATATGCGTGTGTATGATTTCATGTTTGAATTGAAGTCAGAGAGGAAGAAGGAATGAGTTTCAATTGTTTCTCTATTTGAGCTAGAGAATTCCTGCAAGGAGTGCAGTTGAAGTTGTCCGGAAGGACTGTGTTGACAAAGGGTTTAGATAGAGATAGATTTTGTTCTCATTCATCCAGAAGGTGTAGATAGTCACAGGACCATGCAAGGAGTGCGCAGGCCGAGTGAAATTCCAGGGTTGCGAAACCGAGAGAATTTTTAAAAGACTGCTGCTGCAGGAGTGCACAGGGTCGAAGGGGATTCAACACTTGGAAGTCGTTGAATGTCTGTTGCAAGGAGTGCGTGCAGGGTTCTCTGAAAGATTCAGATTTGGAGAAAGCTCAAGAGGCATAAGACCTTCGATTAATCACAAGTGAAGGCACAGGAAGTTTGTGCCGTGGGGTGTTCAAGAAAACATCGTAGGTTTGCATGCATAAGGACGAGTTCCGGTAGAGGAAAACTCGGTCATTCGTAGGAAATCACCAAAGATGGACAGACAGTTGGAATTATCAGAGGAATATTTGCGATATCCTGTGAGTCGTCAGATTGAAGAAAGGTGCAGGGGAGATATGCAAGTATTCCCAAGAGGTTCGAATCTCAGGAGGGGCAGGGCCATTGATTCGAGCCATAAGGGTCGTAGGATCTACACGTGAAATCACATATCGGGGTTTCGTAGGTTGAAATTCCATAGTATTGCAAAGGGAATCATGAAATCGTGAACTGCGATATCCCGACAGGCTAAGGAATAGTGTGGGGCCACAAGGGTTGGTGACATGTACAGGTGGCACACCTTATCGGGTTTTCACAGCGAGAAGTCCCGAAACATATGCATTAGGATTCATGATATTGCGAACTCCGAAATGCCGATGGAGTGAAGGGACCGTTGAAGAGTGAACTCACAAGCACATCGGAGTTTCGACGTATCGGGTTTTGGGAGTTGGTAAAGAAAGTTGCTTGGTATTGCGAGTGGCGAAATCCCGATAGAAGAAGTTTTGATAGGGGAGGGAAAAAGGTCTGCGTTGACTTGTATCAGGTTTTGGGGATTCGTGGAATCTACGCTCAACCTTTGGATTCGCGAAGTCGCAAAGTCCGATCTCCCGATTTGTAGAGAAAGGGAGATCCCACGAGAGTTTTTTGTGGGTGCAGAATTCCCGATAGGGAATTAGAAGAGCGTTAAAGTTCTTCGGGCCGTGAAAGAGAGAAGATCCTATGAGCAGATGTGCTTGCGAGAATGTGCTGCACCATCTATGCTATATTGATATTTGGTTCTTAACATATGGTATCAGATCTCAAGGTCTTGGGGTTTCATTGCTACATCTGAGACACCTTGGAATTTTTGCTATACCTTTTTTAATAAAATGTTTCAGAAGAAATTTCTTGGAATATATTTAGTAGACAGATAAAGGTACCATGGGTTGAAATTTCATCTCCTGAGGCCTTATTCTTTTAGAGATACAACCTATACAAGATAGGGTTTGGGAATCATCCTGAACTGAGTCATTTTGTAATTTTCACTATAAAACATGTTCTGTAATGTTTCAGACCCTAAACTCCAGAGGATATTCACACAAATTAGTAAGGTATATGTGTTAAAATTTTTAGATTCTAGGTCATCTTACATTTGTAGATACACCCTGTGGAAGATAGGCTATCTGACTAGTCCTATTAACTATTCTCAAGAAGGTGTTCTAGGTAAAACAATCATAACTTCTTCCTAGAGTATCCAAATTGAGTGGGACTAATTTCATTGGATAATGGATAGGTTGTATCATTTCTGGTAAGTTTTTCATAATCTTATATCAATTATTTTGTGCGAGGCATGCTATACAAGTGAGATCTCCTAGAAAGGACAAAAAGCAACAAGTTGTGGGCAAGTTACCGTAAATTCCACTTAGCACATCCAATTTTGATCATACCTGTGGAATTGCAGAGAAGAAATATCAGATATCTACATAAAATAAAGTTTCATACCTAGAAGGGCCAAAACTTGGGTGATACAACAGAACAAATATTGTCTAGAAGAACCACCTCAAAATCAAGGTTCAAAAGTGATACTTGGCCAACATGCCACCCAAAAAGGGAACTTCTACACCAAATAAGACTTCAGACAATCCTACTTGGACTCTTGATGAAGGTGAAGAAACGCATAGGGACACAAATGATTTACAAAAGAAGATAGTAACAAAATATGGACTACAAGAGATGGAAGCTAAGTTGGAGGCAAAGATGGATGGTTTAAAAGAGGAGATCATGGAAGTATTGAAATATTTCGTAATAGAGAAGACACCTGAAAGTGAAAATGCATCCCATTAAATTCACGATGAGGACACAAGGAAGGCGAATCAAGAATGGAGAAACTCCAACTTTGGGTTGAAGACCAACCATGTTCCTAAGATCGATATGTGGAAGTTTGATGGCAAGGACCCAATCACATGGATACTTCAGGTGGAGCAATTCTTTGATCTACATAATGTGCCACATACACAAAAGATACAAATTGCTTCTTTATATTTAGAAACCAATCAATTTGTATGGTATCGATGGCTTTGTTCTCGCAAATCACTCATCACTTGGACAATTTTCATTGAAGAAATGATATCACACTATGAGCATACAAGGAACAATACCTTATTTAGACAATTGTTAAATATCAAGCAAAAGGGTTTAGTTACCGAGCACATTGAGAACTTCCAAAAATTGAATATAAAGGTAACAGATATTTCAAATGAGAACTTGATATATGTATTCATAGGAACTTTAAACGATAACATTCAACACGAGGTTCTCCTTTGGGAACCCAAATCATTGGAGAATGCATTTAAGGTGGCAAGGAATTTTGAAAGTAAAAATATGGCTATGGCTACTAGAAGGACCAATCCTAACATCTATAGAGAGAACAATGCTTCTTCTTCTAAAACACCTCAATCTACAAGGTTGACACCTCAATAATTGGAGGAAACAAAATAAAAAGGTTTATTCTTTAATTCTGACAACAAGTATAGTAAGGGACATAAGTGCGGTGAGAAGAAATTATTCTACATAGATTGTGAAGAGGAAGAAGAAGAAGAACAAGAACCATCTCAAGATGAAAACATAGAAGCAATTTCATCTTAAGAGTTGACTCCCATGATATCGTGTAATGCATTGGCTGGAATTAGAACTCCTGAAACCCTCAAGATCAAAGGATACATCAAAAAGAGGAAGGTAATAGTCCTAATTGATTCTGGTAGTACTCATAATTTCATTTACTATAAATTAGCCAAAGCTCTCAATTTCTTTGTATATCTAGAGCCAGAGTTTCAAGTAATGATTACAGATGGAGGAACTATCAATTGCTCAAGAAAATGCAATAAGATCAATCTTACTATGGGGGAATATGTAATGAATAGTCCAATGATTTATATACCCATGGGTGGTGCAGATGTTGTACTAGGAATACAATGGTTACAATCATTAGGACTAGTGGCTTTTAATTTTCTATAAATTTTCATGAAATTTTCATTGGAAGGAAAAGAAATTGAGTTAAGAGGTATCACAGGGAAACCCAGTAAGGTGATAATCTCTAATGGCATGAAAAAATTATTGAAAAATGGGCATCAAGGCGTTATTGCACAACTATGCTCACTAGATGTTCAAACATCTAAGCCATCTATTCCTCAAGATCTCCAAGGTATCATTAATAAGCATTCCAAAGTATTTGAAGATATTCCCAAAGGTCTTCCACTGGCTCGAAATCATGATCATGAAATTCACCTAATTCCTGGGAGTGTTCCTCCTATCATCAGGACATACAGATAGCCTTACGCCCAGAAGAGTGAAATTGAGCTCATGGTTGAAGAAATGTTAGAGGCTGGCATTATTAGACATATCCAAAGTTCTTAATATTCACTAGTGTTAATGGTATTCAATAAAGATAGCTCATGGAATATGTGTCCATATTATAGAGAGTTCAACAAGATCACTATTAAAGATAAGTTTTCCATTCCCGTCATTGATGAATTGTTAGATGAACTACATGGAGAAATCTATTTCACAAAATTGGATCTTCGTTCAAGGTATCATTAGATTAGAATTAAGGAAGAATATATCCCAAAAACAACATTCCAAACTCATGAAGGCCATTATGATTTTTTGGTCATGCCTTTTGGCCTTACAAATGCACCTTCCACATTCCAAGGGATGATGAATTCCATTTTCAAGCCCTTCATTCGAAAATTTGTTTTATTATTTTTTGATGATATACTAATCTATAGAAAGTCTTGGGAGGATCATGTGCGACATGTTGACAAGGTGCTATAACTACTAAAGGAGCAACAAGTATATGCCAAACCATCCAAATGTTTCTTTGGAGTAAAGGAGGTAGAGTATTTTGGTCATATTGTATCTCATGAAGGTGTCAAGGTAAACCCTAACAAGATTAAGGCCATGATGGACTAGCTCATTCCCAAAACATTGAAGAATCTTAGAGGATTTTGGGGTTTGATAGGTTACTACCACAAGTTTGTTCAGCACTATGGAAGAATAGCAGCACCTTTAACGACATTATCTAAGCAGGATGCATTTTCAAATATTCCTTAAAAATACAAGCAAAATGTTGTGGCAGATGCACTCTCAAGAAAGGATGAAGATGTTTAGGCCTTTCTCTATGCTATCTCAATCATCCAATCTGATTGGATAATATAAGCAAGGGATGAATGGAAGAATGACGAAAAAGTGTGGACTCTCATTGAAAGGTTGCAGCAGGATTCCAGTGGATCAGATACATTTACATGGAAAAATGATTCACCATGGTACAAATATTGCTTATATTTATGTAAGAACTCCCAACTCAAACAAAAGGTACTATTGGAATTTCACACGTCTCCAGTAGGAGGGCGCTCAGGATTTTTGAAAACCTACCATAGAGTAAAGAAGGATTTTTTTGGGGATGGCCTTAAAACTGATGTTCAAAGGTTTGTGGAAGAATGTTTGGTTTTCCAACAAAAGAAGGTGGAAACAATTAATACCCCATGTCTTTTACAACCATTAGCCATCCCAAGTTAGTGCTGGGAGGAGGCTTTCATAGATTTCATCACAAGGTTACCAAAGTATGAAGGAAAGAGTGTCATCATGGTGATTGTTGATAGACTGATCAAGTACGCACACTATTGTGCAGTTTCTCATCCCTTCAATGCTATTACAATTTCCACCACATTCATGGAGACAGTTCAAAAGATACATGGTAGCCCAAATATTATTGTAAGTGACAGAGATCCCATCTTCACTGGACATTTTTGGACATAATTATTTTCTTGTTTGGGTACTCAATTAGCGCATATCTCATCCTATCATCATCAATCTGATGGACAAACTGATATAGTGAACAAAGTTCTGGAAGGCTACCTTCGTTGCTTTGTCTCTGATAAACAAACACAATCGTTCAAATGGTTACCTTTGGCAAAATGGTGGTATAACACTTCCTTTCATACGGCAACACAAATGACACCATTTGTGTCACTCTATGGATACCACCTTCCTTCCATCACTTCTTCTCTAAAATAAAAATATAAGGTTCAAGCAATGGAAGATCACATTGAGAATCAACAACAAGTTCTCCAAATCTTAAAGGGAAAGCTGACCATGGCACAAAATCGCATGAAACAACAAGTAGATCAAAATCCTAGTGAAATAAGTTTTAAAGTAGGGGATTGGGTGTTTTTAAGACTTCAACCATATAAACAAATGTCCCTCAAGCAAGCCAAGAAGAATAATAAATTATCACCAAAGTACTATGGCCCTTATAAGTTGTTGCAAAAGATTGGTACTATGGCATAAAAATTGGATTTGTCTGCATCTTCACGAGTACACCTAGTTTTCCATGTTTCATTCTTAAAGAAGGTTATATGCAAGAATATCCCAATTCAAACTATATTGCTAGAAATTGACGAGGAATGAAAAATCATATTGGAGTCTGAATCCATCATTGAAACAAGAATTTGTCAGTTGAGGAATAGATCCATTTCAGAGTATCTCATTAAATTGAGGAAACTACCAGCTGAAGATTCCACTTGGGAAGATGAGTCTTTTATACAGAAGCATCCAGAGTTACTCAAGAATTGTGGAAAACACTTGTCTCAAGGGGAGGGGAATGTTAAGCGCTAATATTGGCTCATTACCCCTTAATTGGTGTATATTACATTAGTAATGTTATTTTATTTATGTCGGCTTTATTCCATTAGCTATAGTTATACCTCCTAGTCTCCTATATATACCAAGGAGACATTTTCATTTGTAATCATATTGTACTTGAACATTTATGTGGGGTAAAAGGAGGTTTCCCCCTCGAAGCAGCTTAGTATCCGAAATTATCTCTTTTTCAAGGCATTGATTACTTTTTCTGAGGTTTTTCTATGCTATATTGATATTTGGTTCTTAACAAATATTGAAGACTCCTTACACGATAAGTACATCCGAACTAAAGGAGTTGCAAATGCATCTTGCAGATATTCTGAAGAAGGGGTATGTACACCCAAGTGTGTCCCCTTTGGGTCCCCCAGTTTTATTTGTGAAGAAGAAGGATGAGACATTGAGACTTTGTATTGACTTCAGAAAGTTGAACAAAGTAAGTGTAAAGAATAAGTATCCTTTTCCAAGGATCGATTACCTCTTTGATCAGTTGAAGAATGAAAACATATTCTCAAATATTGATCTCAGATTAGATTATCATCAAGTAAGAATTAAAGAAGAAGACATCAAGAAGACCACTTTGAGAAAACATTATGGTCATTATGAGTTCACAGTGGTGCCATTTGGGTTATCAAATGCACCAGTTGTCTTCATGTGATTAATGAATGGTATTTTTAGAGAATACTTACATAATATTTTCATTGTCTTTTTCAATGAAATTCTTATATTCCAAGTTTAAACAAGAGTGTGAGAAACAATTGAAGATGGTATTACAAGTAGTAAGGGAGAATTGGTTGTATGAGAAATTGAGCAAGTGCTCATTTTATCATAATAAAATTCATTATTTGGGTCATATCATATCTAAGGAAGGGATAGAAGTGGACCCCGAAATGATTGAGGCCATTAGAGGGTGGCTAACACCTAAGAATGTGACAAAATTCACATGCTCCATGGGACTTGCAGGCTACTAAAGAGGGTTTATTGTAGGATTCTCAAAGATGTCACACGCGATTACTTCCATAAAAAAGAAGGGAGTGAAGTTTGAGTGGACATTTGAGTGTGAAAGGAGTTTCCAACACTTGAAGAAATTATTAACAAGTGCTCCAATTCTAAGGATTGTTGATCCAAATGAAGATTTCATGGTATGCACATATGCATGCAAAGAAGGAATTGGTGGAGTGCTCCATCAAAATGGGTATGTTGTATGTTATGAATCAAGGAAGTTGAAGGAGAATAAAAGTCATTATGACACTCATTATTTGGAGTTGGAATCCATAGTGCATGGATTGAAGAAGTGGAGACTCTACATCATGAGGAAAATGTTTGGGCTGAGGAAAGGCCATTGTTGTTTGAAATATTTATTCGGAAAATGAACTCTAAATTCCAAGAAGAGCAAGTGGTTAGAGTTTCTCAGTGAATACGACTTTGATATAAATCATATCAAAGGGAAAGAGAACAAGGAGGTTGATGCAATTAATAGAGAAATGCATGATTTTCATGCTACAAACATTAGCATGTACCAATCACATTTGAAAGACATAACCTTAGAGGTTGCAAAAATCAGATTTGCAATACATGGAATTAGTGGCAAAATTACAACAAGGTATTTTGCAACATAGAATTGAAGATTACAAGATCGGGAATGATAAAATTCTTAGGTATAGAAGAAAAAATTATGTACCAAATTCCCAAGAATTAAAAATTTTGATATTCATGGAAATGAATAACATACCTTATGTTGAACACCCAGGATATCATAAAATTGTTGCAGTTGTCAAGAGGCAATATTATTGGTCAGGCATGAAGAAATAAATTGTTGAGTACATTGCCAAATGTTTGGAGTGTCAAAAGGTCAAGGTTGAGCATAAACACGCAGTTGGGTTGCTGCAACCATTACCCATCCCTAAGTGGAAATGGGAAGTGGTAACAATGCAATTCATCACCAAACTGCCAAGAACAAGAAAGAAACATGATTCAATCATGGTAGTGGTGGACAGGCTTACCAAAGCTTACCATTTCATTCTGGTAAAATTCACTCAAAAGGAAAATAATGTTGTTTATATTTATATGAGGTAAATTTCTCGATTGCATGGTATACCCAATACAATTTTTTCTAACAGAGATCCAAAATTCACATCGAATTTGTGGAAAGGATTATTTAAAGGATTTGGAACAAATTTGAATTTTAGCACGACTTATCATCCAGAATCTGATGGGAAAAAAAAGAGGGTGAATCAAGTGATTGAGGATATGTTGAGGATGTATGTGATGGATAAACCATCAAAATTGGAAGACTATATACACTTCATAGATTTTGCTTACAACAATGGGTACAAAGCATCTCAGAAGATGAGCTCATTTGACACACTTTATGGCAGAAAGTGCAACACACCTATAAGTTGGGACAACCTAGAAGATAGAGTAGTGGTTGGGCCAGACTTGCTTAGGGAAATGGAAGAGAAGATGAAAAAAAAAATAGAATTTAAAGGTTTCTCAAGACAAGAATAAATCATAAGCTGATAAGGGAAAAACCCACAGAGAAATTAAAGTGGGTGATCATGTATTCTTGAAAGTGAAGGCCAACAAAAGTTCTCTGAAGTTCAAAAATTGTTCAAAGATGGAATCTCATCATTGTGGGTTGTTTGAAATAATAGAGAGGATTGGCCCTGTATCATATATTCTTGCATTACCTGCATCAATGTCTATTGATAAGGTATTCCATGTATCATTTCTCATACATGATGTTAATCATGTTATTCATTGGAATGTGATTCAGGTGGAGCAAGAAGACACTTTTCAAGTGCATCTGGTTTGCATACAAGAATGGAATATCAAGAATCTCTAGAATTGATCCATAGAGAAAGTAAATGTCCAATGGACCTGGTACACTCCTGAGGATGCAACTTGGGAGCACGAAAATGCTATGCGGGCATAATAACCACATCTTTTTGAAGTTTTTTGAAAATTTTGATGATAAATGTATATATGTATTGTTTTGAGGACATTGAAAAAATAAGGGGAGGGGATTGTAATACCCCAAGACCGAGACCCAATTCAACTGTAAATATTTTTTATAGTTTGGCGACCCAAGTGATTATAATCTAGGAGACTTATGTGATGATTAGGCCAGAGAGCCTAGATGCTAAAGGCCAATGAGCATATTTTTGTATATGTAAACACTCATATTATTAATATAATTGTTAAGCCCTAATATTGGCTCATTACCCCTTAATTGGGGCATATTATATTAGTAATGTTATTTTATTTATGTCGGCTTTAGGCCATTAGTTGTAATTATACCTCCTAGTCATTTATATATACCAAGGAGACATTTTCATTTTGAATCATCTTGTACTTGAACATTTAAGTGGGGTAAAAGGAGGTTTCCCCCTCGAAGAGGCTTATTATCTAAAATTATCTCTTTTTCAAGGCATTGAGTACTTTTCCTAAGGTTTTTCTGTGCTATATTGATGTTTGGTTCTTAACATATGGGATTAGAGCTCAAGGTCTTGGGGTTTTGCTGCTACATCTGAGACACCATGGAATGTTCACTATAACTTTTTTTCTACAACGTTTCAGAAGGAACGGATTGGAGGATATTGAGTATACGGATCAAGGTACGTTGGGTTCACAATTCAGCTCCTGAGGCCTTATAATTTCGTAGATAAATCCTATACAAGATAGGGTTCTGGAATCATCCTGAAATGAGTCATTGTGGAAATTTCGCTATAAAAAATTTTCTGTAACATTTCAGACCCTGAAATCTAGAGGCCATTTACAGAAATGAGTAAGGTATATGTGGTACATATTTCAGCTTCCGAGTCATCTTAAATTTGTAGATACACCTTGTGTAAGATAGGGTATCTGACTAGTCCTATTGACTAGTCTCAAGAAGGTGTTCCAGGTAAAACAATCATAACTTCTTCCTAGAGTATCCAAATTGAGTGGGACTCATTTCATTGGATCGTGGACAGTCTGTAGTATTTTGGGTGCGAGTTTTAGAATTTGATATTAATTATTTTTTGCGGGGCATGTTATACAAGGGAGATCTCTCGGAAAGGCCAAAAATCGGCAAGTTGTGAGGAAGTTACCGTAAATTCCACTTGGCACATCCAATTTTGATTAAACATGTGGAATTATAGAGAATAAATATCAGAGAACTACCTAAAAGAAAGTTTCATACCCAGAAGGGCCAAAACATGGGAGATAGAACAGAATAAATATTGTCTAGCAAAACCGCCTCAAAATCAAGATTCAAAAGTGATACTTGGCCAACATGCCACCAAAAAAGGGACCTTCTACACCAAATAAGCCTCCGGAAAATCATATTTGGACTTTTGATGAAGGAGAAGAGATTCATAGTGACATAAATGAACTACAAAAGAAGATGGATTCAATGGAAGCTAAGTTAGATACTAAGATGGATTCAATGGAAGCTAAGATCATGGAAGTATTGAAAAAATTCATAACATAGAAGACACCCAAAAGTGGAAATGCATCCCATGAAATTCATGACGAGGACACAAGGAAGGTGAATCAAGAATGGATAAACTCCAACTTTGGTTTGAAGACCAACCACATTCCTAATATTAATATGAGGAAGTTTGATGGCAAGGACCCAATCACATGCATAATTCAGATGGAGCAATTATTTGATCTCCATAATGTGCCACATACACAAAAGGTACGAATTTCTTCTTTATATTTAGAACCTAATCAATTTTTTTGGTATCGATGGCTTTGTTCTCGCAAATCACTTGTCACTTGGACAATTTTCATGGAAGAAATGATAGCACACTATGAGGATACAAGGAGCAATACCTTCTTTATCCAATTTATAAATCTCAAGCAAAAGGGTTCTGTTATTGAGCACATTGAGAACTTAAAAAGATTGAATATAAAGGTAAGCAATATTCCAGATGAGCACTTGATTGATGTATTCATAAGAAATTTAAAGGATAACATTCAACATGAGGTTCTCCTTTGGGAACCCAAATCATTGGAGAATGCATTTAAGGTGGCAAGAAATGTTGAAAGTAAAGGTATGGTTATGGCTACTAGAAGGACCTATCCTAACATGTATAGAGAGAACAATGCTCCTTCTCCTAAAACACCTCAACCTACAAGGTTGACACCTCAACAATTGGAGGAAAGAAAAGAAAAAGGTTTATGCTTTAATTATGACAACAAGTACAGTAAGGGACATAAGTGTGGCGAGAAGAAATTATTCTACATAGATTGTGAAGAGGAAGAAGAAGAAGAAAAAGAACCATATCAAGATGGAAACGTAGAAGCAATTTCGTCTGAAGAGATGACTCCCATGATATCATGTAATGCATTGGCTGGAATTAGCACTCCTCAAACCCTCAAGATCGAAGGATACATCAAAAATAAAAAGGTAATAGTCCTAATTGATTCGAGCAGTACTCATAATTTCATTCACTCTAAATTAGCCAAAGATCTCAATTGCTTTGTATATCCAGCGCCTGAGTTTGAAGTAATGATTGGAGATGTAGGAACTATCAATTTCTCATGAAAATGTAATAAGATCAATCTTACTATGGGGGGATATGTAGTAAATAGTACAACGATTTCTATACCCATGGGTGGTGCAAATGTGGTACTAGGAATCCAATGGTTACAATCATTAGGAACAGTGGATTTTAATTTTCAAGAAATTTTCATGAAATTTTCATTGGAAGGAAAAGAAATTGAGTTAAGCGGTATCACAGGGAAGCCCGATAAGGTGATAATCTCTAACGGCATGACAAAATTATTGAAAAAGGGGCATCAAGGCATTATTGCACAACTATGCTCACTAGATGTTCAAACATCTATGCCATCTATTCCTCAAGATCTCTAAAGGATCATTGATAAGCATTCCAAAGTATTTGAAGATATTCCCAAAGGTCTCCCACCCACTCGAAATCATGATCATGAAATTCACCTTATTCCTAGGAGTGTTCCTCCTAACATCAGGACATACAGATACCCTTATGCTCAAAAGAGTGAAATTGAGTGCATGGTTGAAGAAATGTTAGAGGCTGGCATTATTAGACCTAGCCAAAGTTCTTACTCTGTACCAGTGGTAATGGTATTCAAGAAAGATAGCTCATGGCGTATGTGTCCAGATTATAGAGATCTCAACAATATCACTATTAAAGATAAGTTTCCCATTCCCGTAATTGATGAATTGTTAGATAAACTACATGGAACAATCTATTTCACAAAATTGGATCTCCGTTCAGGGTATCATCAGATCAGAATGAAGGAAGAAGTTATCCCAAAAACAACATTCTGAACTCATGAAGGCCATTATGAATTTTTGGTCATGCCTTTTGGCCTTACAAATGCACCTTCCAC
>ML776732.1:313697-339398 GCA_009831015.1 Picea engelmannii
CCAGTTTTCCATGTTTCATGCTTAAAGAAGGTTATAGGTGACAAGATCCCAGTTTAAACTATGTTTCCAGAACTTGACAACGAAGGAAAAATCATATTGGAGCCTAAAGCCATCACTGACACAAGAATTTTCCAGCTGAGGAATAGATCCATTTCAGAGTATCTCATTAAATGGAGGAAACTTTCGACTGAAGATTCCACTTGGGAAGATGAGTCTTTTATACAGAAGCATCCAGAGTTACTCAAGCGTTGTGGGAAACACTTGTCTCAAGGGGAGGGGCATGTTAAGCCCTAATATTGGCTCATTACCCCTTAATTGGGGAATCCTATATTTGTAATGTTATTTTATTTATGTCATCTTTAGGCCATTAGTTGTAATTATACCTCCTAGTCTCCTATATATTTCAAGGAGTCATTTTCATTTTGAATCATCTTGTACTTGAACATTTAAGTGGGGTAAAAGGAGGTTGCCCCCTCGAAGAGGCTTATTATCTGAAATTATCTCTTTTTCAAGGCATTGAGTACTTTTCTTGAGGTTTTTCTATGCTATATTGATGTTAGGTTCTTAACAATAATACATCTCTTCGTGTAGAGAGACCACAATAAAATAGTATGGGAGACTAAAATCCACTAGGTAGGGAAAGCGAGGGGCTAATCTAGAGGGCTTAAATCTAAGGGAATATTATATTATTATTCCAAAAGACTAAGAAAAAGATAAATTTCATATTATCCCAAGTTATTATGGGAAGTTGAATGATCCACACATGGAG
Organism: Picea engelmannii; assembly: GCA_009831015.1. Taxonomy (NCBI): domain Eukaryota; kingdom Viridiplantae; phylum Streptophyta; class Pinopsida; order Pinales; family Pinaceae; genus Picea; species Picea engelmannii. The sequence continues at coordinate 314,467 of ML776732.1, forward strand.
AAGAATGAATTCCTAGAGAGCCATGTGTCAATCAAGGAACATGGAAATATATGTAGGGAAATTAGTCTATTTTCCCATATTTTTCCCATTCAGAAGAGCATTATCTTAGTGATTCATGCACTCAGCCATATTCTCCATCAATCAACTTCTGCATTATTGGCACCCTCGATCATGCACACACTCATGAAGCTACCTCATATTGTTCTGATTAATAGAAGTAACCCGTACCTATCCTAGGAGGAGTAGCACATATGTACCTTGTTGTTATGGGAAATGCCTAAACCAAAACCAAAGGTTGTTTCTACTCCCATAACCTATTCCATACATGAATTATGTTGATGCCTTAGTTGAATGTTGCTATTTTTTTCATCATTACCTGTAATTGGTTGAATTAATCTTTGTACCAAAGAAGCGAGTTGTCAGGCCCATGGGTTTTAAGAGGTGAGTTGTCAAGATCATGGATTGAAGAGGCAGGTTTTCAGGCCCATGAAAAACTCTCTATACATGATATATTTTGTTGGGGAAGTGATTTTATTGAGGGATCCCAACTACAACTATAGTGATCTAATAATTCATGTTTGACCTGTTGTTTTATCCCTGGAAGGGAAGTGGGGAAACCAAAGGACTGTTGAGAAGAGAAGGGTCACACTTCTTGGGGTGGGATAGGAATGTGGGGAATGGGAGTTTATAGGTTGTTAGTTTGAGTAGGCTCCTAGAATGAGATCCTTCATGTTGTATGATTTGTCTCAGCCTAGCCTAAGAATACCTTTACCCGGGTGGAGTTTAGTCCCAACTCAGGGGTGACCCACTTCTCAGAGTGACGAGTAGCATGGTCTAAGGTTGGGACGGTTATGGAAAATATGCACGCAGTTGGTGTGCTTCTATAAAATATAATTATCAATTGTGTGTCCATTTGCATGCTGATTATTTCTACATGTCTTTGTATTTATGGGTATTCCCTATGTATGATGCATATATGTGTTTACTATTATTTCAGCATGAATTGGTATATTTGTAGAATGAATTTGTATGTTTAAATTTATATATGTATATGGAATTTTTACTTTTATGTATTTGGCATGGACGACCTAGAAGGTCAGGTATGTTACAATTTATTAAGTTCCACAAGATTTAATGTGTGGCATATCCCAACAAGTATAAGGCTGAGTGTGTGACACTTTCTTTGAATTCGACACTATGCTCAATGATGAGCCAGTCCGTGGAGGGATAAATTTGTATGTATTCATTAACATCATTGGGGTATCCAACAAAAATACACTCTATACTATGTGGATCAAGTCCCTTCCTCTTCTCGGATGGAATCGTGCCCCATGCATGAGAACCGATTATATGTAAGTGGGTCACTTCTGGTTTGAGGCCGCTCCAAGCCTCGAAGGAGGTCTTATCCTCAAAATATATATGGGGAGATATATTTTGGATGTAGGTTGCATAATTAAGTGCTTTAGCCCATAATCTCTGTGGAAGTTACTTTTTATGCAACATGCAAGATGTCATCTCTTTCAAGGATCTATTTTTCCACTCAACAACTTTGTTTTGTTGTTGAGTATAAGGAACTGTGTGTTGAAATTGAATCTTGGCCTCAAGAAAAATATTATGTATCTCATGGTTGACATACTCCGCCCCATTATATGTTCGAAGGACTTTGATATTCTTCCCTGACTGTGTCTCAACAAGATCTTTGAAATATTTGAGGTTTTGAAAGACCTAATATTTTTCCTTAGAAATAAATTCCAACAAGTATTTGGGTAACATCCCACTCTGGTGCACTGAGAAAACTTATTTTGTAAGGACACTTGCTCACAAGTGATCTGGAATTTTATGATGTTAAAACATTTATCCTTGATTATGATGCATTATGATAGATGACATAATGTTTTACTGCTTTGACGTAGACAGGTGCTATTGACTCAGTTTTATTGAGTGTGCAGGGTTTTTGATATTGAGGATGTAGAGGCATCGGTGGAAACCCTTGGACTCCGGATTGAGTCAGGGAGTGTGCTATTTGGGTTGATTTATTACTGTGATATTTCATTTATTTGATGATATGATGTTGACATGTTTTGACACAATTGTTGATGATAAAGGATGATGATAGCTTGCCGACCAGACTCACATATGGAGTAAAGGGGCCACACACGATTTCTAGAGGGTTTGAGGGAGAGGGGTGGACAACAACCCTGCCACAACCTACTAGCACTCTCGCCGTGGCTCGAACTATAGGTTAACGATTACCTAGTTCGAGAGGATCCACGATGCCGTGAGGGAAGACTGCGATAGTCACTCACGATGATTCTAAGGGGCGCGCAATAAGGCGGGGGCCTTATTCCTTAGAGCCCTTAGTCTCCCACAAGTTCACCTGGTGGAGTGTTGACTCCAAGGGTTATAGATGTCTACCAATCAGTCAAGCTGGCGAGTGACACCCTTGGAGCACGTGGTGCATCCTGAAGAGCACGTCACGTGAAAGAAACACAAGTTGGTGAGTGGCACCCTTGGAGCACGTGGTGCATCCTGAAGGGCACGTCACGCAAAAGAAACTCAAGTTGGTGAGTGGCACCCTTGGAGAACGTGGTGTGTCCTGAAGGGCACGTCGCATTGATGTTGATGAAGGAACAAACCTAGATGGCCCTAAGACTTTTAACACATTAATAAATTCTTAGAACGACTTCCCTAAATAATTGTTGCCCAGTTCAAAATCTAAATCTAAGTCTAAAACTTCTCTAGGGTAAAATTTTGTTAACCTTAAGAAAAGACCCTATAAAAATAAAAATAAAAATCTAAGCTAAAAACCACTTAAGTTATAGTTTTAGTCTTCATAATTTTTGGGGTAAAATGAAGAGAGTAATAATTTAATTAACCCATGGTTTTTAAATTGTAAGGAATAAATAAATTTAACTTGTGGAAGAATAAAAAATAATTTTAAATTAATAATAAAAGGAAAGAGTAAATAGCGCAACTGTCATTTTGGCTCTAATGAAAAGGGGAAAGAAGGGGATAATAAGAATTGGGAAACCAAGTAAATGGAGGAAACATAATAAAGGAAAGATGGGAACTTATGGTAAAAAGCGAGGTCAACATAGTAAGGAATCAAAAATTAAGAACCTTCTAATTTGAGCTAATTTAACAACATCATTTTTGGGGAAAGTATTTAAAACATGTAAGGGGATCTAGGAACACCGAGTAAATTTAGGAGCAATTCTAGGTGGGTGAGCGAATTGAGGCAATTAATAAATTTAAAGAAAATAATTAATGGAGAAAAGAGGGGGATGGACGACACTTGTGCAACAAAGAATAATCAGAATTATTTTTATTAAAACTTAAATTAATTGTGATTTAGGGAAAGTTTGAGGTTCAAAAAACTCTATAAAAGAAAGGGAAGAAGAGTCTGTTGGGGATCGGCTGTTAGCGTAACGTTACGTTGCTGGATTTCTGACTTGACTGATTACTTGTGGAGAGTTGCAAATTTTCCAGCTCGGATAGGAGTGGTAGCTCAACCTTGCGAGGCGAGCTGGGAAGCTAGATATACCATATGGATAGTGTGTGGCCCCTTTGCAGATCGGGGGGCTAAGCGGGAAGCAGAGTACCCCTAGCGATTGCCTGGGAGGTACCGGTGTAGTCTATACGGTCAACGGGCGGGAGCAACGCGAAGCAGGAGCGGTATGGAGCACGGGGTCATCATTCGAGGCGAGAGTTAAGGCAACGATATGTTTTTCATTTGCATGATAGAAGGTATTAGTACCTTAGCCCTCTCTTATTGTCATCAACATTTTTGTATTGGCATTGGGAGATGAAAAATACTTAACTTCCATCTGCTTGGGTTCTCGTTGGATTGATTGGTTTTCTTGCCTTGTTCCTCGGCGATTGAAATTGTGTTCTAGTTATAAAATATTTCTTCTTACTTTGTTGTTGCATGTCGGTTGGGATAAAAGAGATTTTATGGATGTGTGTTTATATGACTGTGGGCCTTTTATATATTGTCGTGGGAATTTGGTTTTAATCTAAGCATTTTCATATTGTCATGGGCGTTTAAATATTTCATAGGGCGTTTGGTATCACTGTGGGCATTTCCATATCCTTGTGGGCGTTGATATATTTCTGTGGGCGTTCTGTTTTAATGTGGGCATTTACATATGGTTGTGGGCATTTATATCTGACTGGGGTCGTTTTTAAATATGAATATGAATGTACTATCAATTCGTTTTTGTAAAATTTAGTTTGAGAATTCATTCTGGCAATGAGTGTACTATCATTTCATTTTTGTAAAATCATTTCGTTTTTGTAAAATTTAGTTTGAGAATTCATTCTAGCATTGACTGTACTGTCATTTCATTTTGGTAAAATTTAGTTTGAGAATTCATTCTGGAAATGAGTGTACTTTCATTTCATTTTTGTAATATTTAGTTGAGAATTCATTCTGTCAATGAGGGTACTGTCATTTCATTTTTGTAAAATTTAGTTGAGAATTCATTCTGGCAATGAGTGTACTGTCATTTCATTTTGTAAAATTTAGTTTGAGATTTCTTCTGGCCTTAGGCATTTGGCAATTTCATTTTTGAAAATGTGAATATGAGATTTTGTTCTGGCATTGGTATTGGCATTTTCGATCTGAGAACTCTTTTTACCACAGTTGTATGGGTGTTTTCATTGATATTATTGGATCTAGACTTCGTTCTGTCTTGCATACAGATGACACCGCTGTTCATTTCATGGAATTAAAACAACGAATTTCTCATGGCGTTGCTGTTAGAATGGCTCTGTTTTTGTGCGTTGGGATCTTATTGCATTTGTAATGATTTCTATGCACTTTTGTGATTTATTTCATCGGGGAATGTCCGTGGATCCCACCCTTAATCTCTGCATTTTTTTGTTGTTTTTTTTCTTTCTTCGCAGAGTTATGGTGTAGCCTTTCTTAAAAACGTGAGACCCTGGGTCAACAGCGTTCCACCTGGGGCTGCAAGTCCGACCTTCTACCTATCTATGGACAGCGCAAGGCCTGTCAGTTGACAGCTGCATTGGATTACCCTCACCCGACCTGAATGGTCTTAAATGCCTTTCATAGATATTTTTTTATTTTCGCCAGGTTTCTCTCTTAATAATTGATAGATAACATTGTTCGCTATGCTGTAGAAGTAACTACCTAGCTGGCTTTATGATAATCATCGAATATTCTATTTATAATTCCTTCTAATGAAAATCCTTTATTAGTTTAGATTACACTGCTATGAAATTCTTCTACCATCCAATTTATAATATGTTCCCATTTTGAATTTAATTTATTATGATAGTCATCGAATATTTTATTTACAATGTCTTGTAATGAAGCCATTATTAGTTAAATTACAATGCTAATATGTTTCCCATTGAATTTAATTTATTATGATAATCATGGAATATTTTATTTACAATGTTTTGTAATCAAGCCATTATTAGTTTTAATTATGATGCTAATATGTTTCCCATTTTGAATTTAATTTATTATGTTAAATCAACGATTATTTTATTGACCATAATGAAAGCCACTATTAGTTTAAATTACACTGCTATTCTATTATAAAGGCAATACATGGTTATTATGGACAGGTTTTTGGTAGTTCCATTGTTATTAATCACAAACAAAAGGTAAAGTCATCATTACTTTAATTCCAATGATATTGTGATATAGAAGGCGATGATATGGTTGTCTTATGGTGATGTTATGGTAAATTAATTAATGCACATTACTTAAGACTGGGTTGGTAACTCGTCGTTTAGTGGAAATCAAATTGAGTAATTGGTCAGTAATTAATATCATGGAGTCTCAATAGTGGTTGGTCGATGTTGGAGTCCTTCTAACTTGCGTCTTCCATAGAGGTCGTGGTTGTCCATTGATTTTGTTGTACTGGGTTGTCTTGCATTGCTTGGTTTGCTTATGTCGGGCGGGATGTAGACAACTCCATGCTCCTCAGAACAGTCGCCAGCCCTGAGACCTTAAATGGTTAAAATCGATGGGAACCTAGGCTTGAGCGTTGTTTATGTGTCTTGGAGGTCCTAACCATTGCAGGGTAGGATGGGCGGGTAGTCAGTTTGACTTATTTCCTGAGTGATCATCATTAATGCATGCAGCTGCCTATTGTACGTCGTATGTCGTCTTGTTGTGTTTTCCTTGGTTGCGTCTTGTTCATCTTCAAGTTACTAGTTTCTGCCTGAGCAGTTGGCCAGGAGCCTATCTGACATTCTCTCTCTCTGGAGCAGAGAACGAAGATTAAACACCCTGCTTTCCTGTGTCGAAATAGTAAAATCTACTACTATGGATTCTTCCATCTGTGTTCATACTGTACATAACACAGTATGTCGTTTAATGCTTGCAGTTACTTGTTCTGTGCCTTATGTCTTCTTGTTGTGATCAGCGTGGTTGCGTCTTGTTAGTCGTCGGGTGGAGACATAGAGTCAAGTGTGTATGTTTCCCTTTTCACGCGTGAACACACCTTAAAGAAAAAAAAAAAAAATTGCACCTATTATCGAAGTTGTTGTCGTAATGAGGAGGTTTCTACATATGGTATCAGAGCCGGTTCGACCCGCGACTTGGGATTCGCTACAACTTTCATTGATCTAATTAGATTTGATTATACTATTGTTTATCGAGTTGATTGTGTGCGTGCAGGTAATCATGGTTAGAGGACACCGCAGAGGTAGACGAAGGGGTGCTAGGGGAGGAGGTGTGATGCCTCCAGTAGCATCCACGCCTAAGGGGTCTAACCCCAAGGGAGATGAGCAGGTTCTCGGACAGGAGCAGATAGCAGTTGGAGGCGTTGTTGGGATGATGAGATCCTTTCAGCGCATATTCGAGGCACTGATCAGCCAATTGGACAGAGATGAGGCTAGGGCACTAGCACCCGCTGAGGTTATGTCGCGCGCACCGGCCGTTACAGGTAGCATTCACCGTGAACTCGAGAAGGTTAAATTTCCCAAGTTCTTTGGTGCCCCGGATGGTGCCGCCACTGAGGCATGGTTGGAGAATATGACGATTTTCTTTGCACTTCACGATTATACCTCCAACATGAAGGCCTGCATGGCAGTCTTTCAACTGAAGGGGAGCGCTCTTTTATGGTGGAAGATGCTCTTGTCGCAGTTGAACATGGACTTTGAAGACGTGTCATGGGAAATGTTTGAGGAATGGTTCTGAGAGAGGTACCTTTCAGAGGAATTCATTGAGTGTCAGCTCAATGAGTTCAACACATTACAATAGGGAGGTCGTACGGTGCCCGAGTACGAGGCACGTTTTATGGAGCTGCTCCGGTATGCTCCACACCTTAACATTGAGAAGCTCAAGGTCAACCGGTTCATGTTTGGCCTTAATGGTTTGCCTGCATTCAAAGGTTAGGATCTTGATGCCTCAATCCTTGCACGATGTTGTCCAAAAGGCTCTCATAGCAGAGGAGGAGCTTATCAGTGGGGGTCAGACCAGGACTCCAGCGAGACCAGTAGGGCAGGGTTCATTTGGTACACTGTAGCATCATACACCAGCAAGACATATGTTAGGATATCGTGGCTTCCAGAGAGGATCCACTTTCACTACACCTCGATGACAGCCACCTCAGCAGCGGGCACCTTATCGGGGACAACAACATTAGTAGCAGTGTTGCCTGCAACAACAACAGTTTAAGCCTGTTCAGCAGAATAGACTTGGGGTCCAGGTCGGTGGACCATCATCTTCTACTTTGGGTACCAGGACTACTAGGCCAAAGAATGGGTGTTGGACATGTGGGGAGCCACACTACCAACACGACTGTCCTGTGGAGAGGACTAGAGCATCCTGATCAGCCAGACCCACGACAGTGGGAGATATGGGCAAGGCCCATCAGATTCATGCGGCGGTGAATAACCGCCAGGAAGAGCACTAGTCGATGGTGCTCGAGATGACAGGTACTGTCGCGGACCAGAATCTTAGTATTTTGATAGACCCAGGTGCTACTGAGATTTTCATTTCTGGTGTAGGGCCAAAAAGGATTAAGGTAAAGGCAGCCGAACAGGATGAGTTTAGCTTCATAGAGGTGGCTTTAGGAGCCAAACAAAAGGTTAGAGGAAAAGTTACGGGCTATGCCCTTAACTTGGGAGAGTTTGTCACGAGGGTCAAATTGTACGTCACAACCTTAGAATCTTATGACGTCGTGATTGGTATGGATTGGTTGGAATTGCATGAGGCGATACTCAACTGTAAGATGAAATGGTTTCGCTTGGTCAATGATGAAGGAATAAGATGTGTGATTGTAGGATGGAACCAGGGAGTATCCCTGAGGTTCGTCTCTTCCTTACAGTTACGGAAGCGTTTCCACAAGGGGTGCAAGATTTATGCGATCCTCGCGCTGAACGAAAAGGGAGTAGCGGAAGGTCTAGAACACCTTCAGGTGGTGAAGGAGTTTGAGGACATATTTCCAGAGGAGTTGCCTGGGATGCTGCCAGAAAGGGAACCGGAGTTTACGATAGACCTGAAACCGGGGACCGAACCGATAGCAAGAACGCCTTATCGGATGTCGACCCCAGAGTTGCAAGAGCTAAAAATGAAACTGAAGGAGTTGTTGGACCTAGGATTGATACGCCTTAGTGTGTCACCATGGGGTGCACCAGTTATTTTCATACGAAAGAAGGACAGATCATGGAGGCTTTGCATTGACTACCATCAACTGAACAAGGCTACGATCAAGAATCAGTATCCCTTACCAAAAATTGATGATCTGTTTGATCAAATGAAGGGTGTGACGGTGTTCTCCAAGATCGATTTGTGATTAGGGTATCACCAGTTACGGATCAAGGAGGATGACGTCCCTAAGACCGCCTTTAAGATGAGATTTGGACATTACGAGTTTACTATTTTACCATTTGGACTAACAAATTCCCCAGGGGTATTCATGAGTTTGATGAACAGGGTGTTCCGCGAGTACTTGGACAAGTTCATCCAAGTATTCATTGACAATATATTGATCTACTCTCGGGCGATGGAGGAGCATGACGAGCACTTGCGCTTGGTACTACATGTCTACGAGAGCACAAATTGTATGGGAAGTTGTCCAAATGCTCTTTTTATCAATCGAGGATTCACTACTTAGGGCATGTCATCTTCGGTGAAGGTATCGCCATGGATCTAGCCAAGGTTGAGGCTATTATGGAATGCCTTGCGTCGACGAATGTCACAGAAGTGTGTAGTTTTATGGGTTTAGCGGGATATTATCGACGGTTTGTCGAGGGATTTTTGAAGATACCAAATTCGATCACGGAATTGCAGAAGAAAAGAAAGAGGTTTGTTTGGACCGAGAAATGCGCCGAAGCATTTCGAACGCTTAAAGAGTTGTTGACCACAGCGCCAATACTAAAGGTCCCTGACATGGACGTAGACTTCTTGGTATGCACTGATGCATCCAAGGAAGGTTTAGCCCGAGTCTTGATGCAATACAGATGAGTGATTGATTACATTCGAGGAAACTGAGAAGGCAAGAGGAGAACTACACGACGCATGATTTGGAGTTATTAGCCATCATATATGCCTTGAAGGTTTGGAGACACTACCTTTTGGGGAAAAAATTTGAAATAAAAACTAATCATTATGGACTACAACACATTTTTACGCAAAGTGACCTGAACGCACGATAACGACATTGGTCGGAATTGTTTAGCGAGTACGACTTGAGATTTCTTACATCAAGGGAACAGTGAACCGAGTGGTGAATGCTTTGTGTCAGAGGCCGTGCATCTTTTTGGTGTTGCCTCTTTAGATGAATCTACATGAGGATATTCTCACTTTACAACGTGACGATGACTGGTACAAGGAGGTCGAGGGTTTTATCAGACAAAACACCATGATGGTACCACGATATGAGGGATTTTCATTTGATAGCAATGGGTTATTGAGGTTTAGAAGTTAGATTTACGTATCGCCAAATGACAAATTGAGGATGTTGATCCTAAGCGAGGCTCATAGAGCAGTTTACATGGCTCACCTAGTAGTCACGAAGATGAGGGCAGACCTTAAACCCTTATTCTTCTGGAAGGGAATGAAGGTTGACATAGTCAACAATGTGGCTAGATGTTTAGAGTGTTAGCAGGTAAAGGTTGAACATAGACACCCAACAGGATTACTTCAACCACATGCCATCCCAGAATCGAAATGGGAGGTCATTTCGATGGATTTTATTGTTGGATTGCCACTGACGGTAAGGAGACATGACTCAATTTTCATGGTAGTAGACACTCTGACGAAGAGTGCTCACTTTATTCTTGTGTGTACGATGTGTCAGCCACCTGACAATAGTGAGAGTTTTCATTAGTGAGATTGTGAGGCTGCATGGTGTGCCTAAGAGGATTATATCCAATCGAGGATCAGTGTTTACTGGATGATTTTGGATGAGTTTCCAAGAGGCCTTGGGAACTCAACTTAACTTTAGTACTGTGTATCACCCAGAGACGGACGAACAGATAGAACGAACGAACCAAACCTTGGAAGACATGTTGTGCATGTACGTGATGGACCAACAAAAGAGTTGGGAGGAATTCTTGCCTCTAGTAGAGTTTGCTTACAACCACAGTTATCAAAGCACCATGAAGATGGTGCCTTTTGAATTTCTTTATGGGCGGCCGTGTCAGACGCCCTTGAGTTGGGATCAGCTTGAGGATAGGTTCCTAGTGGGACCAAAAGCAATCCAAGAAATGGAAGAGAAAATGCAAACCATAAGACAAAGGATTAAAGAAGCACATGATCGACAGAAGACTTATGCCGATGCACACCGAGTCGACCGTAGTTACGAGGTCAGCGATCGAGTCTTCTTGCGGGTTAAACCGCATAAGATTTCAATCAAGTATGTAAAGGGAGATAAAATATCTTCTAGGTTTGTGGGACCTTTCGAGATTGTGGAGAGAAAGGGGCCCGTGGCCTATTAACTAGCCTTGCCTGATTCTTTGAGGCGTATGCATGATGTTTTTCATGTATCTGTTTTGTGGCATTGTATTAGTGATCCTAAACATGTGATGGACATGAGTTCCTTGTAGGTATCGGACGAGGGAACGCTCACGGCTGAGCCGGTTCACATCTTAGATCATCGTGTTCAACAGTTACGACGTTGAATGGTAGATCAGGTCAAGGTCTAGTGGGACAGTTATAGTCCGCACTCGGTGACCTGGGAGGACGCATATGATATGCGCCAGTTTAGACCAAGAGGGGGTGTATGCAACATCCCGCTCTGGCGCACTGAGAAAACTTATTCTGTGAGGACAATTTCTCACAAGTGATCTAGACTTTTATGATGTTAAAACATTTTTCCTTGATTATGATGCGTTATGATAGATGACATGATGTTTTATTGCTTTGACATAGACAGATGATATTGACTTAGTTTTATTGAGTGTACAGGGTTTTTGACCTTGAGGATGCAGAGGCATTAGTGGAACCCCTTGGACTCTGGATTGAGTCAGGGAGTGTGCTATTTGGGTTGATTTATTACTATGATATTTCATTGATTTGATGATATGATGTTGACATGTTCTGACACGATTGTTGATGATGCAGGTTGACAATAACTTTCCAACCAGACTCACATATGGAGTAAAGGGGCCACACACAATTTCGAGAGGGGTTGAGGGAGAGGGGTGGACAACAACCCTACCACAACCTACTAGCACTCCCACTGTGGCTCGAACTGTAGGTTAACGATTACCTAGTTCGAGAGGATCCATGATGCCATGAGGGCAGACTGCGATAGTTATCAGTCAAGTTGGTGAGTGGGACCCTTGGAGCACGTGGTGCATCCTGAAGGGCACGTTTCCCGAAAGAAACACAAGTTGGCGAGTGGCACCCTTGGAGCGAGTGGTGCATCCTGAAGGGCACGCCGTGCAAAAGAAACTCAAGTTGGCGAGTGGCACCCTTGGGGCACGTGGTGCGTCCTGAAGGGCACGTCGCATTGATGTTGATGAAGGAACAAACCTAGATGGCCCTAAGGATTTTAACACATTAATAAATTCTTAAAACGACATCCCTAAATAATTGTTGCCCAGTTCAGAATCTAAATCTAAGTCTAAAAATTCTCTAGGGTAAAATTTTGTTAACCTTAAGAAAAGACCCTATAAAAATAAAAATAAAAATCTAAACTAAAAACCACTTAAGTTATAGTTTTAGTCTTCATAATTTTTGGGGTAAAATGAAGAGAGTAATAATTTAATCAATCCATGGTTTTTAAATTGTAAGGAATAAATAAATTTAACTTGTGGAAGAATAAAAAAGATTTTTAAATTAATAATAAAAGGAAAGAGTAAATAGCGCATCTGCCATTTTGGCTCTAATGAAAAGGGGAAAGAAGGGGATAATAAGAATTGGGAAACTAAGTAAATGGAGGAAACATAATAAAGGAAAGATGGGAACTTATGGTAAAAAGAGAGGTCAACATAGTAAGGAATCAGCAATTAAGAACCTTCTAATTTGAGCTAATTTAGCAACATCATTTTTTGGGAAAGTATTTAAAACATGTAAGGGGATCTAGGAACACCAAGTAGTAAATTTAGGAGAAAGTCTAGGTGGGTGAGGGAATTGAGGCAATTAATAAATTTAAAGAAAATAATGAATGGAGAAAAGAGGGGGATGGATGACATTTGTGCGATGAAGAATAATTATAATTATTTTTATTAAAACTTAAATTAATTGTGATTTAGGGAAAGTTTGAGGCTCAAAAAACTCTATAAAATAAAGGGAAGAGGAGTCTGTTGGGGATTGGTTGTTAGCATAACGTTATGCTACCAGATTTGGGACTTAACTGATTACTTATGGAGAGTTAGGAATTTTCCAACTCGGATAGGAGTGGTAGCTCAGCCTTGTGAGGTGAGCTGGGAAGCTAGATATACCATCTGGATAGTGTGTGGCCGCTTTGCGGCTCGGGGGGCTAAGAAGGAAGTAGAGTACCCCTAGCGATTAGCTGGGAGGTACCGGTGTAGTCTCTATGGTCGACGAGGGGGAGCGGCGCAGACCAGGAGCGACACGGAGTGTGGGGTCATCATTCGTGGCGCGAGTTAAGGCAACGGTATGTTTTTCATTTTCATGATAGAAGGGATTAGGACCTTAGCCCTCTCTTATTGTCATCAGCATTTTTGTATTGGCATTGTGAGATGAAAAATAATTAACTTCCATCTGCTTGGGTTCTCATTGGATTGATTGGTTTTCTTGCCTTGTTCCTCGGCGATTGAAATTGTGTTCCAGTTATAAAATATTTCTTCTTACTCTGTTGTTGCATGTTGGTTGGGATAAAAGAGATTTTATGGCTGTGTGTTTATATGACTGTGGGCCTTTTATATATTGTCGTGGGCGTTTGGTTTTAATCTGATCATTTTCATATTGCCGTGGGCATTTAAATATTTCAGAGGGCGTTTGGTATCACTGTGGGCATTTCCATATCCTTGTGGGCATTGATATATTTTTTTGGGCGTTCTGTTTTAATGTGGGCATTTACATATGGTTGTGGGCGTTTATATCTGACTGGGCTTGTTTTTAAATAAGGCTATGAATGTACTATCAATTCATTTTTGTAAAATTTAGTTTGAGAATTCATCCTGGCAATGAGTGTACTGTCATTTCGTTTTTGTAAAAACATTTCATTTTTGTAAAATTTAGTTTGAGAATTCATTCTGGCATTGAGTTTACTGTCATTTCGTTTTTGTAAAATTTAGTTTGAGAATTCATTCTGACAATGAGTGTACTGTCATTTCATTTTTGTAAAATTTAGTTGAGAATTCATTCTGGCAATGAGGGTACTGTCATTTCGTTTTTGTAAAATTTAGTTGAGAATTCATTCTGGCAATGAGTGTATTGTCTTTTCGTTTTGTAAAATTTAGTTTGAGATTTCTTCTGGCCTTAGGCATTTGGAAATTTCGTTTTTGAAAATGTGGATATGAGATTTCGTTCTAGCATTGGTATTGGCATTTTCGATCTGAGAACTCGTTTTACCACAGTTGTATGGGAATTTTCGTTGATATTATTGGATCTAGACTTCATTCTATCTTGCATACAGATGACACTGTTGTTCATTTCATGGAATTAAAACAGTGAATTTCTCATGGCGTTGTTGTTAGAATGGCTGAGTTTTTGTGTGTTGGGATCTTACTGCATTTGTAATGATTGTTCTACGTTTTGGTGATTTATTTTGCTGGGGAATGTCCGCGGATCCCACCCTTAATCTTTGAATTTTTTATTTATTTTTTTCTTTCTTCACAGAGTTATGGTGTAGCCTTTTTTAAAAACGTGAGATCCTGGGTCAACGACGTTCCACCTGGGGCTGCAATTCCGACCTTCTACCCAGCCGTGGACAGCGCAGGGCCTGTCAATTCACAGCTGCGTTGGGTTACCCTCACCCGACCTGAATGGTCTTAAATGCCTTTCATAGATATTTTTTTTATTTTCGCCAGGTTTCGCCCTCAATAACTGACAGATAACATTGTTCGCTATGCTCCAGAAGTAACTACCTAGCTGGCTTTATGATAATCATTGAATATTCTATTTACAATGCCTTGTAATGAAAAGCCTTTACTAGTTTAGATTACACTGCTATGAAATTCTTCTACCATCCAATTTATAATATGTTCCCATTTTGAATTTAATTTATTACGATAGTCATCGAATATTTGATTTACAATGTCATGTAATGAAGCCATTATTAGTTAAATTACAATGCTAATATGTTTCCCATTGAATTTAATTTATTATGATAATCATCGAATATTTTATTTGCAATGTCTTGTAATGAAGCCATTATTAGTTTTAATTACGATGCTAATATGTTTCCCATTTTGAATTTAATTTATTATGTTAATCAACGATTATTTTATTGACCATAATGAAAGCCATTATTAGTTTAAATTACACTGCTATTCTATTATAAAGGCAATACATGGTTGTTATGGACAGGTTTTTGGTAGTTCCGTTGTTATTAATCACAAACAAAAGGTAAAGTCATCATTATTTTAATTGCAATGATATTGTGATATATAAGGCGATGATATGGTTACATTATGGTGTGTTATGGTAAATTAATTAATTCACATTATTTAAGACTGGGTTGGTAACTCGTCGTTTAGTGGAAATCAAATGGAGTAATTGGTTTGTAATTAATGTCATGGAGTCTCAATAGTGGTTGGTCGATGTTGGAGTCCTTCTGACTTGAGTCTTCCATAGAGGTTGTGGTTTTCCGTTGATTTTGTTGTACTGGGTTGTCTTTCATTGCTTGGTCTTCTTGTGTCGTGTGGGATGTAGACACCTCCATGCTCCTCAGAACAGTCTCCAACCCTGAGACCTTAAATGGTTAAAATCGATGGGAACTTGGGCTTCAACATTGCTTATGTGTCTTGGAGGTCCTAACCATTACAGGGTAGGACGGGCGGGTAGTCAACCTGACTTATTTCCTGAGTGATCTTCGTCAATGCATGCAGCTGCATGTTGTATGTCATATGTCATCTTGTTTTGTTTGCCTTGCTTGCGTCTTGTTCATCATTGAGTTACTAGTTTATGCCTGAGCAGTCGGCCAAGAGCGTATCTGACATTCTCTCTCTCCAGAGCAGAGAACTAAGATTAAACGCCCTGCTTTCCTATGCAGAAATAGTAAAATCTACTACTATGGATTATTCCATCTGTGTTCGTACTATACATAACACAGTATGTCATTTAATGCTTGCAGTTACTTGTTGTGTGCCTTATGTCTTCTTGTTGCGATCATCGCAGTTGCGTCTTGTTAGTCGCCGAGTGGCGACGTAGAGTCAAGTGTGTCTGTTTCCCTTTTCACGCGCGCACACACCTTAAACAAAAAAAAAAAAATTGCACCTATTATCGGAGTTGTTGTTGTAACAAGGAGGTTGCTACATATGGTATCAGAGCCGGTTCGACCCGCTACTTGGGATTCACTACGAATTTTGTTGACCTAATTAGATTTGATTATACTGTTGTTGATCGACTTGATTATGTGCGTGCAGGTAATCATGGTTAGAGGACGTCACGGAGGCAGACAATGGGGAGATATGGGAGGAGGTGTAACACCTCCAGTAGCATCCACACCTGAGGGGTCTAACCCCCAGGGAGGTGAGTAGGTTCTCGGACAGGAGCATATAGCAGTTGGACACGTTGTTGGGATGATGAGATATTTTCAGCGCATATCCGAGGCACTGATCAGCCGATTGGACAGAGATGAGGCTAGGGCGTCGACACCCGCTGAGGTTTCACTGCGCAGACCGGCCGTTACATGTAGCATTCACCGTGAACTCGAGAAGGTTAAATTTCCCGAGTTCTTTGGTGCCCTAGATGGCACCGCCACTAAGGCATGGTTGGAGAATATGGTGATGTGCTTCGCACTTCATGATTATACCTCCAACATGAATGTTTGCATGGCGGTCTTTCAACTGAAGGGGAGTGCTCTTCTATGGTGGAAGACGCTCCTGCCGCAACTGAACATGGCCGTTGAAGACGTGTCATGGAAACTGTTTGAGGAATGGTTCCGATAGAGGTACCTTTCAGAGGAATTCATTGAGCGTCAGCACAATGAGTTCAATGCATTATGACAGGGAGGTCATACGGTGCCCGAGTACGAGGCATGTTTTATGGAGCTGCTCCAGTATGCTCTGCACCTTAACATTGAGAAGCTCAAGGTAAACCAGATTCTGTTTGGCCTTAACGACAGCTTGCATGCAAAGGTTAGGATATTGATGCCTCAAACCTTGCACGACGCTATCTAAAAGGCCCTCATAGCATAGGAGGAGCTTATCAGTGGGGTCAGACTAGGACTCCAGCGAGACCAGCAGGGCAAGGTTCGTCTGGTACACCGTAGCATCAGACACCAGTGAGACATACGCTGGGATATCGTGGCTTCCAGAGAGGATCCAATTTCACTACATCCCAACGACCACCGCCTCAATAGCGGCCACCTTATCGGGGACCACAACATCAGTAGCAGTGTCGTCCGTAGCAGCAGCAGTTTAGGCCTATTCAGTAGAACAGACCTAGGTTCTAGGCCGGTGGGCCGTCATCTTCTACTTCGGGTACCAGGACTACTGGTCCAAAGAAGGGGTGTTGGACATGTGGGGAGCCACACTACCAGTGCGACTGTCCTATGGAGAGAACCAAAGTGTCCGGATCAGCCGGACCCATGATAGTGGGAGATATGGGCAAGGCCCATCAGATTCATGCGGCGGTGAATAACCACCAAGCAGAGCACCAGTCGACGTTGCTCGAGACGAAAGGTACTGTTGCTGACCAGAACCTTAGTATTTTGATAGACCCAGGTGCTACTGAGAGTTTAATTTCTGGTGCAGTGCCAAAAAGGATTAAGGTAAAGGCAGTTGAACAGGATGAGTTTAGCTTCATAGAGGTGGCTTCAGGAGCCAAACAAAAGGTTGGAGGAAAAGTTACGGGTTGTGCCCTTAGCTTGGGAGAGTTTGTCACGAGGGTCAACTTGTACGTCACAACCTTAGGATCTTATGACGTCGTGATTGGTATGGATTGGTTGGAATCGCATGAGGCAATACTCAACTATAAGATGAAATGGTTGCGCTTGGTCGATGATGAAGGATAGAGATGTGTGATTGTAGGATGGAACCAGGGAGTATCCCCGAGGTTCGTCTCTTCCTGATAGTTACATAAGAGTTTGCACAAGGGGTGCAATATTTATGCGATCCTCGCGCTGAACGAAAAGGGAGTAGCGAAAGGTCTAGAAAACCTTCCAGTGGTGAAGGAGTTTGAGGACATATTTCTAGAGGAGTTGCCTAGGATGCCGCAAGAAAGGGAACTGGAGTTTACCATAGACCTGAAATCGGGGACCGAACCGATAGAAAAAATGCCTTATCGGATGTCGACCCCGGAGTTGCAAGAGATGCAAATGCAACTGAAGGAGTTATTGGACCTGGGATTGATATGCCTTAGTGTGTCACCATGGGGATGCACCAGTTATTTTCATACGAAAGAAGGACAGATCATGGAGGCTTTGCATTGACTACCGTCAACTGAACAAGGCTACGATCAAGACTCAGTAACCCTTACCAAGAATTGATGATCTCTTCGATCAAATGAAGGGTGCGACGATGTTCTCCAATATCGATTTGCGATCAAGGTATCACCAGTTACGGATCAAGGAGGATGACGCCCCTAAGACCGCCTTTAAGATAAGATTTGGACATTACAAGTTTACTATTTTACCGTTTGGACTAACAAACACCCCAGGGGTATTCATGAGTTTGATGAACGGGGTGTTCCGTGAGTACTTGGACAAGTTCGTCCAAGTATTCATTGACGATATCTTGATCTACTCTTGGACGATGGAGGAGCATGACAAGCACTTGCGCTTGGTACTACAGTGTCTACGAGAGAACAAATTTTATGGGAAGTTGTCCAAATGCTCTCTTTATCAATCGAGGATTCACTACTTAGGGCATGTCATCTACAGCGAAGGTATCGCCATGGATCCAGCCAAGGTTGAGGCTATTATGGAATGGCCTGTGCCGACGAATGTCACGGAAGTGAGTAGTTTTATGGGTTTAGCGGGATACTATCGATGGTTTGTCGAGGGATTTTCGAAGATAGAAAATCCGATCATGGAATTGCAGAAGAAAAACAAGAGGTTTGTTTGGAATGAGAAATGCGCGGAAGAATTTCGAAGGATTAAAGAGTTGTTGACCATAGCACCAATACTAAAGGTCCCTGACATGGACACAGACTTCTTGGTCTACACTGACGCGTCCAAGGAAGGTTCAGGCGGAGTCTTGATGCAAGATGGACGAGTGATTTCTTACATTTGAGGAAACTAAGAAGGCATGAGGAGAACTACGCGATGCATGATTTGGATTTATTAGCCATTGTATATGCCTTGAAGGTTTGGAGACACTACCTTGTGAGGCGAAAAATTGAACTAAAAATCGATCATTGTGGACTACAACACATTTTTACACAAAGCAACCTGAATGTGCGACAACGATGTTGGTTGGAGTTGCTTAGCGAGTACAACTTGAGATTTCTTACATAAAGAGAATAGTGAACCGAGTGGTGGATGCTTTGAGTCAGAGGCCATGCATATTTTTAGTGTTGCCTCTTCAGACGAATCTACATGAGAATATTCTCACTTTAAAGGGTGACGATGACTGGTACAAGGAGGTCGAGGGTTTTATCGGACAAAACACCATGATGGTACCACGATATGAGGGATTTTCATTTGATAGCGATGGGTTATTGAGGTTTAGAAGTTGGATTTATGTACTGCCAAATGACGATTTGAGGATGTTGATCCTGAGAGAGGCTCATAGAGCAGTTTACATGGCTCACCCAGGAGTCACAAAGATTAGGGCAGACCTTAAACCCTTATTCTTCTGGAAGGGAATGAAGCTCAACATAGTCAACTATGTGGCTAGATGTCTAGAGTGTTAGTAGGTAAAGGATGAACATAGAGACCCGGCAAGATTACTTCAACCACATGCCATCCCAGAATCGAAATGGGAGGTCATTTTGATGGATTTTATTGTTGGATTGCCACTGACGGCAAGGAGACATGACTCGATTTTCGTGGTAGTAGACACTCTGATGAAGAGTGCTCACTTTATTCCTGTGCGTACGACATATCAGGCACCTAACATAGTGAGATTTTTCATTAGTGAGATTGTGAGGCTTCATGGCATGCCTAAGAGGATTATATCTGATCGAGGATCCGTGTTTACTGGATGATTTTGGATGAGTTTCCAAGAGGCCTTGGGAACTCAACTTAACTTTAGTATTGTGTATCACCCAGAGATGGATGAACAGACAGAACGAATGAACGAAACCTTGGAATACATGTTGCGCATGTACGTGATGGACCAACAAAAGTGTTGGGAGGAATTCTTGCCTCTAGTAGAGTTCGCTTACAACCACAGCTATCAGAGCACCATTAAGATGGTGCCTTTTGAGTTTCTTTATGGGCGGCTGTGTCGGACACCCTTGAGTTGGGATCGGCTTGAGGATAGGGTCCTGGTGGGACCAGAAGCGATCCAAGAAATGGAAGAGAAAATGCAAACCATAAGACAAAGGATTAAAGAAGCGCAGGATCGACATAAGAGTTATGCTGATGCGCACCGAGTCGACCGTAGTTACGAGGTCGACAATCGAGTCTTCTTGTGGGTTAAACCGCATAAGAGTTCGATCAAGTATGTAAAGGGAGCTAAAATCTCTCCTAGGTTCGTGGGACCTTTCGAGATTGTGGAGAGAGAGGGGCCTGTGGCCTATAAACTAGACTTGGATGATTCTTTGAGGCGTGTGCACGATTTTTTTCATGTATTTGTTTTGTGACATTATATTAGTGATCCTACACACATGATGGACATGTGTTCCTTGCAGGTATCAGAAGAGGGAGCGCTCACGACTGAGCCGGTCCGCATCTTAAATCATTGCGTTCGACAATTACGATATCGAATGGTAGATCAGGTCACGATCCAATGGGACAGTTATAGTCCTCACTCGGCAACCTGGGAGGACGCATATGATATGCGCCAACAATTTCCTTTTTTGTTTGACAGATAGACTTATGATACTGTGGTACTTTTATTTTTGCATTTATACTGAGAAAATTCAGGATGAAGTTTAGACCAATAGGGGGTGTATGTAACATCCCACTCTGGCGCACTGAGAAAACTTATTCTTGAGGACACTTGATCACAAGTGATCTGGACTTTTATGATGTTAAAACATTTTTCCTTGATTATGATGCGTTATGATAGATGACATGATGTTTTAATTCTTTGACGTAGACAGGTGCTATTGACTCAATTTTATTGAGTGTGCAGGGTTTTTGAACTTGAGAATGCAGAGGCATCGGTGGAACCCCTTGGACTCCTGATTGAGTCAGGGAGTGTGCAATTTGGGTTGATTTATTACTGTGATATTTCATTGATTTGATGATATGATGTTGACATGTTCTGACACGATTGTTGATGATGCACACTGACGATAGCTTGCCGACCAGACTCACATATGGAGTAAAGGGGCCACACACGATTTCTAGAGGGGTTGAGGGAGAGGGGTGGACAACAACCCTACCATAACCTACTAGCACTCCCACCGTGGCTTGAACTGTAGGTTAACGATTACCTAGTTTGAGAGGATCCACGATATCATGAGGGCAGACTGCGACGGTCGCTCACGATGATTCTAAGGGGCACGCAATAACGCAGGGGCCTTATTCCTTAGAGCCCTTAGTCTCCCACAAGTTCACCTGGCGGAGTGTTGACTCCAGGGTTTATAGATGTCTACCAATCAGTCAAGTTGGCGAGTGGCACCCTTGGAGCACGTGGTGCATCCTGAAGGGCACGTCACACGAAAGAAACACAAGCTGGTGAGTGGCACCGTTGGAGCACGTGGTGCATCCTGAAGGGCACGTTGCGCAAAAGAAACTAAAGTTGGAAAGTGTCACCCTTGGAGCCCATGGTGCGTCCTGAAGGGCACGTCACATTGATGTTGATGAAGGAACAAACCTAGACGGCCCTAAGACTTTTAACACATTAAGAAATTCTTAAATTGACTTCCCTAAATAATTGTCGCCCAGTTTAGAATCTAAATCTAAGTCTAAAACTTCTCTAGGGTAAAATTTTGTTAACATTAAGAAAAGACCCTATAAAAATAAAAATAAAAATCTAAACTAGTTTTAGTATTCATAATTTTTGGGGTAAAATGAAGAGAGTAATAATTTAATTAATCCGTGGTTTTAAATTGTAAGGAAGAAATAAATTTAACTTGTGGAAGAATAAAAAAGATTTTTAAATTAATAATAAAAGGAAAGAGTAAATAGAGCAACTGCCATTTTGGCTCTAATGAAAAGGGGAAAGAAGCGGATAATAAGAATTGGGAAACTAAGTAAATGGAGGAAACATAATAAAGGAAAGATGGGAACTTATGGTAAAAAGCGAGGTCAACATAGTAAGGAATCAACAATTAAGAACCTTCTAATTTGAGCTAATTTAGCAACATCATTTTTGGGGAAAGTATTTAAAACATGTAAGGGGATCTAGGAACACCAAGGAGTGAATTTAGGAGCAATTCTAGGTGGGTGAGGGAATTGAGGCAATTAATAAATTTAAAGAAAATAATGAATGGAGAAAAGAGGGGGACGAATGACATTTGTGCGATGAAGAATAATTATAATTATTTTTATTAAAACTTAAATTAATTGTGATTTAGGGAAAGTTTGAGGCTCAAAAAACTCTATAAAAGAAAGGGAAGAGGAGTCTTTTGGGGATCGGTTGTTAGCATAACGTTATGCTACCAGATTTGGGACTTAACTGATTACTTATGGAGAGTTAGGAATTTTCCAGCTCGGATAGGAGTGGTATCTCAGCCTTGCGAGGCGAGCTGAGAAGCTAGATATACCATCTGGATAGTGTGTGGACCCTTTGCGGCTCAGGGGTCTAAGGGGGAAGCAGAGTACCCATAACGATTGGCTGGGAGGTACCGATGTAGTCTCTATGGTTGGCGAGCGGGAGCGGCACAGAGTAGGAGAGACACAGAGTGCGGGGTCATCATTCAAGGCGGGAGTTAAGGCAATGGTATGTTTTTCATTTGCATGATAGAAGGTATTAGGACCTTAGCCCTCTCTTATTGTCATTAGCATTTTTGTTTTGGCATTGTGAGATGAAAAATACTTAACTTCCATCTGCTTGGGTTCTCGTTGGATTGAATGGTTTTCTTGCCTTGTTCCTCGACGATTGAAATTGTGTTCCAGTTATAAAATATTTCTTCTTACTCTGTTGTTTCATGTCAGTTGGGATAAAAAAGATTTTATGGCTATGTGTTTATATGACTGTGGGTCGTTTATATATTGTCATGGGCGTTTGTTTTTTATCTGAGCATTTTCATATTGTCGTGGGCGTTTAAATATTTCAGAGGGCATTTGGTATCACTGTGGGCGTTTCCATATCCTTGTGGGCGTTGATATATTTCTGTGGGCATTCTGTTTTAATGTGGGCATTTACATATGGTTGTGGGCATTTATATCTGAATGGGGTCATTTTTAAATATGCCTACGAATGTACTATCAATTCATTTTTGTAAAATTTAGTTTGCGAATTCATTCTGGCAATGAGTGTACTGTCATTTCATTTTTGTAAAATCATTTCGTTTTTGTAAAATTTGGTTTGAGAGTTCATTCTGGCATTGAGTGTACTGTCATTTTGTTTTTGTAAAATTTAGTTTGAGAATTTATTTTGGCAATGAGTGTATTGTCATTTCATTTTTGTAAAATTTAGTTGAGAATTCATTATGGCAATGAGGGTACTGTCATTTTGTTTTTGTAAAATTTAGTTGAGAATTCATTTTGGCAATGAGTGTACTGTCATTTCGTTTTGTAAAATTTAGTTTGAGATTTCTTCTGGCCTTAGGCATTTGGAAATTTCATTTTTGAAAATGTGGATATGAGATTTTGTTCTAGCGTTGGTTTTGGCATTTTCGATCTGAGAACTCGTTTTACTATAGTTGTATGGGCGTTTTCATTGATATTATTGGATCTCGACTTTGTTCTGTCTTGCATACAGATGACATCGCTGTTCATTTTATGGAATTAAAACAACGAATTTCTCATGGCGTTGCTGTTAGAATGGCTCTGTTTTTGTGCGTTGGGATCTTATTGCGTTTGTAATGATTGCTCTGCACTTTTTTGATTTATTTCATCGGGGAATGTCCGTGGATCCCACCCTTAATCTCTGTGTTTTTTTGTTGTTTTTTTTCTTTCTTCGCAGAGTTATGGTGTAGCCTTTCTTAAAAACGTGAGACCCTGGGTTAGCAGCGTTCCACCTGGGGCTACATGTCCAACCTTCTACCCAGCCATGGATAGCACAGGGCCTGTCAGTTGACAACTGCGTTGGGTTACCCTCACCCGGCCTGAATGGTATTAAATGCATTCATAGATAATTTTTTATTTTCGCCAGGTTTCTCTCTTAATAACTGACAGATAGCATTGTTCGCTATGCTCCATAAGTGACTACCTAGCTGGCTTTATGACAATCATCGAATATTCTATCTACAATGCCATGTAATGAAAATCCTTTATTAGTTTAGATTACACTGCTATGAAATTCTTCTACCATCCAATTTATAATATGTTCCCATTTTGAATTTAATTTTTTATGATAGTCATCAAATATTTTATTTACAATGTCTTGTAATGAAGCCATTATTGTTAGAAAAACAGGACCGCGGAGCAATAAAATAAAACAAATGCAGAAACAAAAACATAGAAGACACACAATACAAGAGAGACACAGATTTACGTGGTTCACCCAGTGTGGGCTACGTCCACTAGAGAAATTGCCAGGTCCTTCCTTTATTATTATCCAGCAAATGAAGGGATACAACCTACAGCAAAAACCCGCTGCAACTTCCTCTTCTTTCTCTCATAGTCTCCTCTCTCAGAATACAATATTCACCCTCGTACATAGCCTCAATACATTTCCCTCATAAAAGAGGGTTTCCTTCTAGGGAAAAAACCCTAACATAATCTCTACCGTTAGATCTGCGACCTTATAATGAACGGTCCAGATTTACAATGAAATTACAATATGATTTTATAAGGTACCCCCCTTCTGCACTCCTCCGCGTGGAAGAGTGTACATACTTCTGGGGTGTAAATACTTCATAGGGTATAAACACGGCTGAAAGCAAGGACCTATGAATCAGGAAGATAATCAGGCTCCACAACCAACAATCTCCCACTTGGAGACCGATCTCAACAACTCCACTACTGCTATATATGCTGGACTCTGAACCTTCTTGGACCGGGCAAATTTCTCATCTTCATCTTCATTCTTGAAGACCAACTGAAACTGAGCAAGAACTCAGTTTCTCCCTGGTTACTCCCTTTGTTAACATGTCTGCAGGATTATGGCTAGTGTGTATCTTTTCCAGCTTCAATTGTCCATCT
>ML776732.1:341653-370787 GCA_009831015.1 Picea engelmannii
CTATCACCAATGATCCTTTGATGACCTTCCACGTCTTATCTGTAAATATGGATATACAACCTTCACTTTCCAACTTCCCTGTTGAAATCAGATTTTTGCCTAAATCTGGAACATGTTTTACCTCTTTCAACAACCATTGGTTTGCATTTCATTGCTTTATTTTTACATTTCCCATTCCAACAATTTTGCATGGTCTATTATCACCCAATTGAACCTGTCCAAAATCACCTTGAACATAATCTAGAAAATGTTTCCTATCATGTGTGGCATGAAATGAAGCTCCTGAATCTACTACCCAAGATTCAAAAATATTATCTACAGAAACAATCAAAACATCTTGTAACACATCACCTGTTACATTTGCTTCCTAATTTCTCTCCTGCTGTCCATCCCTTTGTTTATTTGGAGCTCTACAGTCTTTCTTCAGATGTCCTTTCTTCCCACAATTCCAACACTCTATCTTTCCAAGTCTGGATTTGGATCTGCCCTTCCTAGAATTTTCGTTGTTTCCTGAGCCCTTTCCTCTATCCTTTTGTCTTCCCCTGCTCTCCATGTTCAATGCATTTCCTGATGTTTCACCTGTGCTTTTCTGTCGCATTTCCTCACTAAGGATAAAACCAACAACATCATCAAATTTTAAAGTATTTGAACCAGAGACATAGTTACTTACAGCCATGACCAAGCCATTCTATCTTTCTGGCAATGAGCACAAGATTAAAAGAGCCCTAACCTCATCATCAAAGTCCACTTTTACAGAACTTAGTTGATTAGTAACTATATTAAATTCTTTTAAATGATCTGCAAAAGACCCACCTTATAAAATCTTCATATTAAATAATCTCTTCATTAGAAATACCTTATTCGATGCTGAGGTTTTTTCATACAATTTGGCCAGCGCGTCCATCAAATCCTTCGTTGTCTTTTCTTTTGAAATATTGAAAGCCACCGATGCTACCAGGCTCAGCCGTATCGTTCCTAGAGCCTTTCTATCAAGAATCTCCCATTCTTCATCCTTCATGGCCACCAGCTTCTTTTCTACTCCACTCAATGGTAGGAATAGATCCTTCTGATATAAATAGTTTTCCATCTACATCTTCCATAACGGGTATTTTTGGCCGTTAAATTTCTCGACCCTAAACTTTCCATCTTCCGACATTGCTCCCACTCAAACCAGGAACCCTCTTTTCCTGTGAGTTACCTTACGCTCTGATACCAGTTGTTAGAAAAGAAGGACCACAGAGCAATAAAATAAAACAAATGCAGAAACAAAAACACAGAAGACACACAATACAAGAGAGACACAGATTTACGTGGTTCACCTAGTGTGGGCTACATCCACTAGAGAAATTTCTAGGTCCTTCCTTTATTATTATCTAGCAAATGAAGGGATACAACCTACAACAAAAACCCATTGTAACTTCCTCTTCTTTCTCTCACAGTATACTCTCTCAGAATACAATATTCACCCTCGTACATAGCCGCAATACATTTCCCTCATAAAAGAGGGTTTCCTTCTAGGGAAAAAACCCTAACATAATCTCTACCGTTAGATCTGCGACCTTATAATGAACGGTCCAGATTTACAATGAAATTACAATATACTTTTATAAGGCAATTTTTGGTTCGGGGGCTTCACCCCCAAACCCCCCGGCCGGGGGGATGGACCCCCCGGACCCCGCAGAGGGGGTACCCCCCTTCTACAGTCCCCCGCATGGAAGAGTGTACATACTTATGGGGTGTAAATACTTCACGGGGTATAAACACGGCTGAAAGCAAGGATCTCTGAATCAGGAAGATAATCAGGCTCCACAACCAACAATTATTAGTTAAATTACAATGCTAATATGTTTCCCATTGAATTTAATTTATTATGATAATCATCGAATATTTTATTTACAATGTCTTGTAATGAAGCCATTATTAGTTTTAATTATGATGCTAATATGTTTCCCATTTTGAATTTAATTTATTATGTTAATCAACGATTATTTTATTGACCATAATGAAAGCCATTATTAGTTTAAATTACACTGCTATTCTATTATAAAGGCAATACATGGTTGTTATGGACAGTTTTTCTGTAGTTCCATTGTTATTAATCACAAACAAAAGGTAAATTCATCATTATTTTAATTTCAATGATATTGTGATATAGAAGGCGATGATATGGTTGTGTTATGGTGATGTTATGGTAAATTAATTAATGCACATTATTTAAGACTGGGTTGGTAACTCGTCGTTTAGTGGAAATCAAATGGAGTAATTGGTCCGTAATTAATGTCATGGAGTCTCAATAGTGGTTGGTTGATGTTAGAGTCCTTCTGATTTGTGTCTTCCATAGAGGTCGTGGTTGTCCGTTGATTTTGTTGTACTAGGTTGTCTTGCATTGCTTGGTCTACTTGTGTCATGTGGGATGTAGACACCTCCATGCTCCTCAGAACAGTCGCCAGCCCTGAGACCTTAAATGGTTAAAATCGATGGGAATTTGGGCTTGAGCGTTGCTTATGTGTCTTGGAGGTCTTAATCATCGCAGGGTAGGATGGGCGGGTAGTCAGTCTGACTTATTTCCTGAGTGATCGTCGCTAATGCATGCAACTGCCTGTTGTACGTCGTATGTCATCTTGTTGTGTTTTCCTTGCTTGCGTCTTGTTCGTCGTCGAGTTACTAGTTTCTGCCTGAGCAATCGGCCAGGAGCCTATCTGACATTCTCTCTCTCTGGAGCAGAGAACTAAGATTAAATGCCCTTCTTTCCTGTGCAGAAATAGTAAAATCTACTACTATGGATTCTTCCATCTTTGTTCGTACTGTACATAACATAGTATGTCGTTTAATGCTTGTAGTTACTTGTTGTACGCCTTATGTCTTCTTGTTGTGATCATCGTGGTTGTTTCTTGTTAGTCGCCAGGTTGCGACGTAGAGTCAAGTGTGTCTGTTTCCTTTTTCACGCACGCACACACCTTAAACAAAAACAAAAAAAATTGCACCTGTTATCGGAGTTGTTGTCGTAACGAGGAGGTTTCTATAGCTCAATGATGAGCCAGTCCGTGGAGGGATAAATGTGTCTATATTCATTCACATCATTGGGGTATCCAACAAAAATACACTCTATACTATGTGGATCAAGTCCCTTCCTCTTCTCGAATGAAATCGTGCCCCATGCATGAGAACCGAATATACGGAAGTGGGTCACTTTTGGTTTGAGGCCGCTCCAATCCTCGAAGGAGGTATTATCCTCAAAATATATATGGGGAGATATATTTTGGATGTAGGTTGCATAATTAAGTGCTTTAGCCCATAATCTCTGTGGAAGTTACTTTTTATGAAACATGCAAGATGTCATCTCTTTCAAGGATCTATTTTTCCACTCAACAACTCTGTTTTGTTGTCGAGTATAAGGAACCATGTGTTGAAAATGAATCTTGGCCTCAAGAAAAATATTATGTATCTCATCGTTGACATACTCCCCCCCATTATATGTTCGGAGGACTTTGATATTCTTCCCTGAATGTGTCTCAACAAGCCCTTTGAAATATTTGAGGTGTTGAAAGACCTAATATTTTTCCTTAGAAATAAATTCCAAGTAGGGCATGATAAATCATGAATAGAAATGAGCACGTACCTTGATTTATTGATTGATGGATGTAGAAAAGGGTCCATGAGATCGATGTGGATCAGCTCCAAAGGAGAGGAGGCCTTCTGAGTATTTACTTCGTTGAATTTCCCTTGAGGGTATTTTCCAAGAACACATCCCTCACAAATTCCTTTGGATAAGTGGATGTCAGGTAGACCTTCAACCATTACATGCTTTCTAAGATGTTTCATATATATGAAATTTAAATTCCCAAACCTTTTCTGCCATATCCTACTACTTTCATCATCATGTGTAAGTAGTAATGAGTAATTTGGTTCAATAAATTTAGAAGATATTTAGAGTCTGGATTGGTGATTTACCTCACGAGTAGAAACTTTGGAATTGGTTTTCCTGTCATAGATGTTCACTACATCAAGTGTGAATATTACTTTCTTTCCAGTGCCGTAGTTTTTCATATAATACATAGAGAGAATACTGACAGAGAGTTTGGGAATGTGTAGCACATTTTAGAATCTCTCGTTTGTATGTTATACTATTCCTTTGTCACTGACCTCCACTGGAGATTCATCCCCCATCAGAATAGGAGGAAATTTTCATGATTCCAATGAAGAGTAGACTTCTTTTTTGGACACCATGTGGTGTGATGAACCTGAATCTATAATCCAAACATCGAGAGAGAATTTAATGGAAATCAAAGCATGACTATAATTACCATTATTGGGGTTTTGATCTTTTGACTTCCTATTCTTGGAACCCTTGGGTATGTGATCTCCAAGGTTCTTTTTTCTGAAGTATTTCTGCCATTTTATCTATCTATTTTTGAATGCATGAAAATTATGGATGGAACCATCATTGGTTGTAAGTGCATTTCTCCCCTTTTGTTCCCTTTCCATCTTTGGCTAGGGAGCAATCATTGAAGGGTTTTGAGTACCCTTCCTTTGTTGGATTTGCATGTCCCTTCTCTTTTTCTTTGTGTTTATATTTATGATTTTAGTGACTTCTACCATATTGCACCTTTTATCCTTTGAATTTTCCCATATTGATGATATTCATATGCTCTTGCGTCAAAGACTTGATAAAGGCCTCAAGAGAAGGAAGTTTCTAGGTAGCTCTAGAGGTGAGATTAACTGAATGAAATGTGGATGAAAACATTGATTATTTCAGACCAAGTTTTAAAAGAATGGTAAGAACCATTTGTTTATCCTCATTATATTTATCAACCCCATAAGCCTTGAGTTGTGACAACAAATCCTTATATTTGGTAATCAATCTTGGATACTGTCAAAGGATTTTGGATGCAAAGTGAGAAATTTCACCTCTAGTGATGCAGGAGCATCTCCCACATCAAGCGAGCCATCACGGAAGGCAAGAGACAGCTGGATGAGTGCCAGCACAAATTTTGAAAACCACCTTGGAAGTGGTTGCGCGAACATTAATGTGGAAATTTAATGAAGCGCACTTGTATATTGTAAATGGACCTTGAGTGGATTTCTCTCATCCTTAGTAGATAGAAGGCATTTATAATAGTTAATGCAGGTAGATAGAATTTAATTCTAGATTAGACAGTGTTAGAGTGCAAGAGGGAAACAGGATATAGACACCCTCATTGTGCATTTGTATTATTATTTAAATTGGAGAAGCAGAAGAGCATACGAGAAGCAGAGAAGCTGTGTAAGGACACCCATGTACTGATATTTGAATTAATAGAAAAGTTTGATTCAAATTCATGGTTTTGTGTTTGTTCTTTGTGTGTTGATGTTCAATGATGTGTTCATGGATGTTTTCTTGCTGTTATACAGTTTCTTTATATGTTGTGTATATGATTTCATGCTTTAAGTTTGAAGTCTGAAAGGATAATGAAATGAGTTTCAATTGTTTCTCTATCTGAGCCGAGAGGTCCTGCAAGGAGTGCAGTTGAAGTGTCTGCAAGAAGTGCGTTGACAAAAGGTTCAGATAGGGTTACTTTTGTTTTCATTCATCTCAAGAGTACAGTTGAGCACAGGAGCCGTGGAAGGAGTGTGCAGGCCAAGTGAAGTTCAAGATTGCAAACCTGAGTGAGATTTAAAAGACTATTGGTACAGGTGTGCACAGAGTCAAGGCACTTCAACACTTAGACGTGGTTGAAGGTTTGCCGCAAGGAGTGTGTGCAAGAGTTTTTTTGAAGGACTTGAAAGTCATGGAGAAGCTCAGGAAGGGTAAGGCCTTCAAATTATTTTAAGGGAATCACAAGGAAGCTGCAATTGAAGTTTTGTAAGAAGTGTCACAAGTTTGCACACAGGTGGATGAGTTCCACGGAGGAATACATAGTCATTTCGCCAGATTTCATCAGGAGGAATGGACGATCGATATTCTCTGAGAAGGACTCGCGACATCCAGTGAGTTGTTAGATATCACGGAGAAGAAGGGGAGATACGTGAGTATTCCCACAGTGTTCGAAGCTCAGGAGGGGCAGATTAATATATCCAAGTCACGAGGACTATTGGATTTACAAGTGAATTCACATATCGGGGTTTCATAGGTTGAAACTTCGTAGTATTGCAATGAAAATTGTGAAATCACGATACACAATATCCTGATGGCTACATAAACAGTGTGGGGCCACAGGAGTTGGTGACGTGGATAGGTGGCACACCTTATCGGGGTCTCGTAGCGAGGAGTCCCGAAACATTGACATTAGGATTTGCGATCCCGCGAAGTCTGAAATCCCGATAGAGATGACGGGATGTTGAAAGGTCAAACTAGCGCATGTGTCAGAGTTTCAACATATTGGGACTTAGGAGTCAGAGAACCGAGTTGCTCGACATCGCGAGTGTTGAAATCGTGATAGGAGAAGTTCTGACAAGGTAAAGGAAAGGGTCAACGTTGACTCATATCGGGTTTCGGGGATTCGTGGAACCAACAATCAACCTTAGGATTCGCAAAGTCACGAAGTCCAATATCCCATCTTGTAAAGAAAGGGGGATCCCACGAAGATTTTTGTGGGTGCAGATTTTCTGATAGGGAAATAGAAGAGCATTAAAGTTCTTCGGGCCAAGAGAAAGAGAAGAACCTGTGAGCGGACGTGCTTGTGAGTGTGGCTGCATCAAAGTGGTATCAGAGCTCATAAGGGTTCTTTGCTTTCTGTAGCAGAGAAGGAAGAGAATTCACCATGCCGCCCAGGAGAAGGGATATGCAGTCACCTGATCCAGAGGATAGGGAAATGCCATGGAGAAGAGGCAGGCAGATGATAGATCCAGTCATGGAGAGACAGATGAGTGATCTACGAGCTAGGCTCAAAGACATGGAAACAACATAAAGACACATAGTCAGTGTGGGGGATCTAAATGATTCTGAGATTGAAGTTGAGGCTAAATGAGAAGAAGAAGTTACAACTGAAGATGCATCAAACAAGCGTTTGATCAGAGCTATTGCCAGGACGACTACAAGAGAAAAAATGGACATTCCAGTTTACGAGGGAAACTTGAATGCAGAGGAGCTTCTAGACTGGATTAGAGCTCTGGACACATACTTCGACTATGAAGATGTTGAAGAAGACAAAAAGGTCAACCATGTTATCACGCGCTCGAAGGGACATGCAACATTGTGGTGGGATGAACTGCAAGCTGACATACATTGCAAAGGCAAGCAAAATATTAAGAGCTGGGATAGAATGATCACGAAGATGAAGGCAAAATTCATCCCCAGGGACTATCAAATTACTTTTTTCAGGAGGATGCAGAACCTAAGATAGAAGCTGATGACAGTGAAAGAATACACTGAGGAATTCTATAAATTGAACATCAGAGTAGGTCATCGGGAAAGTGATGATGAAAAAGTAGCCAGGTACATGAATGGCTTGAGATATGATATCCAGGATGAGATTAACATGGTTACCATCCAAATAGTGGAAGATGCTTATCAGATGGCTCTGAAAGCTGAGGAGAAGCTGAGCCGAAAGCAAAGTCAGAGGGGTCAAGGCAGAAGTCAGTCAAGAGGCAAATTAGTTGCCTAGGACAGATATCAGAAGCCCAAGGAGGAATGGAAGAAACCTCGGACTCATACGGAGAGAGGTGGGACCTCACAGCGAGGGCCATATGTTGATTAGAGAGGACAACATAATGAGAAAATAGGATATTATGCTGACAATAACACTTTTCCTCATACTAGAGGCAAAGGAAGAGGAAGAGGTGGAGTAATTACATGCTTCACATGTGGAAAAAATGGGCACAAGTCTTACGAGTGTCCAGAGAAAAAGAAGGACATTGGAGAGGCTCTCATCACCGAGGCACAGAGGCGGGATGTTGAGGCAAAAGACGTTGAAGGCAGAAGATCGCTCATGATGCGAAAAGTCCTTTTGACACCTGAGAAAGAGGTGGAGAGTTCAGTCCAAAGGACCAAACTTTTCAGGACTGCTTGCAAGACAAATGATAGGGTATGCAAGGTCATCGTAGATAGTGGTAGCATGGATAATCTCATATCTACAGAGATGGTAGAAAAGCTGGAGGTGGAGACGACTGATCATCCAATCCCATACAGAGTTTCGTGGCTACAGAAAGGACACCAGGTAACTATCACTAAACAATGTTTAGTTGAATTCAAGATAGGTGGATATAATGATAAGATATTATGTGATGTCATTCCTATGGATTTTTTTCATCTATTGCTGGGTAGACCATGGAAATATGACAGGAATGTGATTCATGATGGGAGAATGAACACATACACCCTAGAAAAGAATGCGAGGACACACATGTTGCTTCCGATCAAGGATAAGGAGGTGAAGCTAGAAGTAAGCAACACTGTACTTCTCATGAGTGGGAAGGAACTCCTTACAAAGGTTAATAATAAGTAGGATCCATATTTCATTGTGGTCAGAAAGTCGAGGATTGTTCTGACTAGCACAAGAGTGGATGATTTACCAAAGGAGATTCAGGAACTGCTGGAAGAATTCACTAATATAGTAGTGAACGAACTACCTCGTTCGTTGCCACCGATCAGAAGTGTGAGTCATCATATTGATCTCATACTAGGGGCTAGTTTTCCAAATAAATCCACGTACAGGTTGACGCCAGAAGAGAATGAAGAAGTTAAAAGGCAATTCCAGGATTTGTTGGACAAAGGTTTGGTCAGGGAAAGCTTGAGTCCATGTGTTGTTCCAACAATACTCAGTCTGAAGAAAGACAAAGGCTGGAGGATGTGTACTGACTCAAGGGAAATCAACAAGATAACCATCAGGTACAAATTTCCATTGCCGAGGATGGATGATTTGATGGATTGCTTAAGTGGAGAAAAATATTTTTCAAAGATTGATTTGAAAAGCGGTTATCACCAAATCTGCATGAGAGAAGGTGATGAATGGAAGACAACATTCAAAACCAACGAGGGGTTGTATGAATGGCTTGTTATTCCATTTGGCTTAAAAAATGCACCGAGTACCTTCATGGGGTTGATGAATGAAGTCCTGAGGGATTTCATTGGAAAATTTGTCATTGTGTATTTGGATGACATACTGGTCTACAGTAAGATAGTGGCAGAGCATCTGAAGCATTTGACTACAGTGATTCAAAAATTACAACAAGAAAAGTTGTTGATTAATATGAAAAATTCCTCATTCATGAAGATAGAGCTCATTTACTTGGGGTTTGTTATTTCATCGAATGAGTTGATGATGGATCCAGATAAGGTGGAAGTGATCAAGAATTGTCCATCACCAAAGAATATTTTCGAGGTGAGAAGTTTTCATGGATTGGATAGTTTCTACTTAAAGTTCATCAAGAATTTCAGTGGAATTAGCGCAACGATGATGGATATAGTGAAGAGAAGACATAAGTCTTTTCGCTAGATAGAAGAGGCTGAGAAGAGTTTCAATCTGTTGAAGAGGAAGATTACGGAACAACTAGTTTTGGTCTTGCCGGATTTCCAGAAGACATTTCAGGTGAAATGTGATGCAAGTGGGTTTGCAATTGGGGTAGTCTTGAGTCAGGAAGACAGGTCGATAGCATACTTCAGTGAGAAGTTGAATGAAGCAAAGTTGAAATATTCCACTTATGATAAGGAATTTTACGCTATCATACAAACATTGAAGAAATGGAGGCATTACTTGATTCCCAAGGAATTTGTCTTGTACAGTGACAATCATGCATTGCAGTTTGTGACTCCACAGGAAAAGTTGAATCAGAAACATGCCAAATGGGTTGAGTATATACAGAATTTCACATTTGTGATTAAACATATTTCTGGTACTGCTAACAAAGTGGTTGATGCTTTGAGCAGGAAGTGTTTGTTGTTGCAGGAGTTCAAAGTCAAAATGTTAGGTTTTGATGATCTCAGGGACATGTTCACAGATGATACAAATTTTCAGGAGGTGTATGAAGCAGCTGAGAATCTAGTTCTCAGAGATAGAATCCAGTGGGCTGAGTACATGATCTAGGAAGGATTACTATTCAGAGGTAATCAACTGTGTATTTCGAAATGCTCCATGAGGGAGAATCTGTTGAAGGAGAAACACAGTGGAGGATTGGCAGGGCACTTTGGTCACGAAAATACGTTCGCAAAGATGAATGAGTCATATTTTTGGTCGGGAATGCGAGTAGATGTTAGGAGATTCATAGATAGGTTCATAATTTTCCAGCATTCGAAGGGAAGGAGACGGAATGTAGGATTCTATCAACCATTGCCCATACTAGAGAGGCTGTGGGATGCGATTAGCATGGATTTTGTATTGGGGTTGCCAAGGACACAAAGAGGTTATGATTCAATCTTTGTTGTGGTGGATAGATTTTCCAAGATGGAACACTTCATTCCATGTGAGAAAACCAGTGATGCAACTCACATTGCGAACCTGTTCTTCAGAGAGGTCATTCGACTTCATGGGTTGCCGAGGAGTATAGTTTCAGATCGAGATACAAAATTCATAGGGAATTTTTGGAGGACCTTGTGGAAGAAGCTAGGAACTAACCTATTGTTTAGTTCAGTTTATCATCCTCAGATGGATGGATAGACAATAGTGGTGAATAGAAGTCTGGGAGACTTGCTGAGAATCTTGGTGACAGAACACCACAGCCAATGGGATAACATATTACCACAGGCAGAGTTTGCTTATAATGACTCAGTTAATAGGAGCACAGGGCATAGTCCATTTCAGGTTATTTATGGTATGCAGCCAAGAGGAATTTTTGAACTGAGGAATTCATAATAGACTGTGACTAGGAGCACTAGTGCAGAAGAATTCACAGAGGCGATGAAAGAACTTCACAACCAGGTGAAGGAGCGGTTGCAGAATTCATGTCAGGAATATAAACACAGAACGGATCAGCATAGAAGACAACTTCAGTTTGAGGTTGGTGATCTGGTTCTGGCACATTTGAGAAGAGAAAGGTTCCCGAGAGGAACATATAATAAGTTGAAGATGAAGAAAATTAGACCATGCAGGGTCTTGAGAAAATTTGGGGCGAATGCATATGAGATTGAATTACCCGATGGGATCGAAATTTCTCCGATATTCAATATCTCATATTTATACCCATGTAAGGCTGGGGAAGCAGAGACTAGATATGAGAAGCCAGTGATCCAGTGGACAAAGCAGATGCCAGTTGCAGAGAATTCGTAGATGGAATGCATACTGGACAAGAGGGTCGGTAAGAAGACCAGACGAAAAGAATACTTTGAGTATCTGGTCAAATGGAAGAACCATCCAGTTGAAGATGCCAGCTGGGAGACTGAAGCAGAGATACAGGAGCATGGACAGACCATGCAGGATCTCATGGAAAGGAGCCCATGAAATGTTTCAAGTGAGGGAGTATGATGCAGGAGCATCTCCCACATCAAGCGAGCCAGTGCGGAAGGAAAGAGACAGTTGGACGAGTGCCAACACAAATTTTGAAAATCACCTTGGAAGTGGTTGCGCAAACATTAATGTGGAAATTTAATGAAGCGCACTTGTATATTGTAAATGAACCTTGAGCAGATTTCTCTCGTCCTTAGTAGATAGAAGTCATTTATAATAGTTAGTGCAGGTAGATAGAATTTAATTCTAGATTAGACAGTTTTAGAGCACAAGAGGGAAATGGGATATATACACCCTCATTGTGCATTTGTATTATTATTGAAATTGGAGAAGCAGAAGAGCATAGGAGAAGCAGAGAAGCTATGTAAGAACACCCATGTACTGATATTTGAATTAATAGAAAAGTTTGATTCAAATTCATGGTTTTTTGTTTGTTCTGTGTGTGTTGATGTTGAGTGATGTGTTCGTGAATGTTTGCTTCCTGTTATACATTTTCTTTATATGTTGTGTATATGATTTCATTCTTTAAGTTTGAAGTCTGAGAGGATAATGAAATGAGTTTCAATTGTTTCTGTATCTGATCCGAGAGTTCCTGCAAGGAGTGCAGTTGAAGTGTCCGCAAGGAGTGCGTTGACAAAAGGTTCAGATAGGGTTACTTTTGTTTTCATTCATCTTAGGAGTACAGTTGAGCACAGGAGCCATGCAAGGAGTGTGCAGGCCAAGTGAAGTTCAGGGTTGTGAACCTGAGCAAGAGTTGAAAGACTGTTGCTGCAGGTGTGTGCAAAGTTGAGGGACTTAAACACTTAGACATGGTTGAAGGTTTGTCGGAAGGAGTGCGTGAAAGAGTTTTTCTAAAGGACTTGAAAGTCGCGGAGAAGATCAGGAAGGGTAAGGCCTTCAAATTATTTTAAGGGAAGTGCAGGGAAGCTGCGACTAAAGTTCTGTAAGAAACATCGCAAGTTTTCACACAGGTGGACGATTTCCACGGAGAAATACATAGTCATTTCGCTAGATTTCATCAGGAGGAACAGACGGTCGGTATTCTCTGAGAAGGACTCACGATATCCAATGAGTCATTAGATCTCATGGAGAAGCAGGGGAGATACGTGAGTATTCCCACAGTTTTCAAAGCTCAGGAGGGGCAGAGTCATAGATCCAAGTCACGAGGACTGTTGGATTTACACGTGAATTCGCATATCGGGGTTTCGTAGGTTGAAACTCCATAGTATTGCAACGGGAATTGCGAAATTGTGATACATGATATCCCGACGGATACATAAATAGTGTGGGGACACAGGAGTTGGTGACATGGACAGGTGGCACACCTTATCGGGGTCTCGCAGCGAGGAGTCCCAAAACATTGACACTAGGATTTGTGATCCCGTGAAGTCTGAAATCCTGATAGAGGTGATGGGATGTTGAAAGGTCAACCTTGCGCGTGTGTTGGAGTTTCAGCATATCGGGACTCGGGGATCGGAGAACCAAGTTGCTCGACATCGCGAGTGTCGAAATCGCGATAGGAGAAGTTCCAACAGGGTAAATGAAAGGGTCAGCGTTGACTCATATCGAGTTTCGGGGATTCATGGAACCAACGCTCGACCTTAGTATTCATGAAGTCCCGAAGTCTAATCTCTTATTTTGTAAAGAAAGGGGGATCCCGCAAAGATTTCTATGGGTGCAAATTTCCCGATAGGGAAATAGAAGAGCATTAAAGTTCTTCGGGCCAAGAGAAAGAGAAGATCCTATGAGCGTACATGCTTGTGAGCACGGCTACATCATCTCATATATGTCCCCTCATCTCATCCCACTTGAAAAAAATTCCTTCGATGGTGGTCCATACTTTATTGGGGTTTTATAGGAGGATGTGTGAAAGAGGAGCTCAAGAGAAATGAGACTGCAAAAAGTTCCATACGCTTCATCCATCTGATTTAGATACTTGAATTTTTCTATGGTGAATGTGGGTTCATTATATGTGTCCATCATTAACCTATATAATCCTCTACTTCAAATATGCATTACCATCCTGTCCTTCCATGCAAATAAATTTTACGGTCTAAGACTCAATTCTTTTAGAAGTTCCACTTTTCTCATTGTCTTCAATCTTCGGTACCTGCAAAAAGAGCCTGGTGTGTATTTTCCTAGAAATTAGTCATCTCTGATACCATGTAAATGTGAATGAACCTACAAAGATAATATCTATATAGAAAATTTCATACACAATTTCCAAAATAAATGAGAAAATACGGAAACGAGAGAGAGAGATAACATTAAAATGTAGTAGCTTAATGAATGAATGATAAATTACACATGATATACTTTGTATAACTCAACTAATTCACACTGTAAGAGAAGAAAATGCTCCATAGTGGTTCTCTAGAGTGATATGGACACACACCTGCAGTTACAGGAGATAAATACCACCTAGTCTGAGTTAAACAGACTCCTAGTCTTCAACTAACTGACTGAAACAGGGTGAAGTGAGGGTAATACGCTAGTCTAGTGATCATCCCAAGGACAATGTGCATTAACAGTGATGATACCAATTTTTCATGGTGATGGAACCAATGTGGCATTGAGACTCCACTCAATTGATCCAACTGAAGTGTGAACTAAAAATAATATTCTCCTAGAATGTAGGAAAATGAATATACTCTCTAAACTATAGGAGACTGGATAATAATAAACATACGGAAAACCTTAGGAAAAAAAATCCTAGCTGTGTGTGAAGTATATCCAAAAAATGCATGGAAAACACATCCACTAATCATATCATGGACACATAGGTCAAGGGCACATGCCAAAAAAATCTTCATCTTTATCGGATTGTCAAAGAGGGGCAACTCCTGCACCAAGGAAGGTGACTTATCGAGGGCCAAATTCAACATAAATTTCCTCATTTGATGGGGGAACTCAATGCAACAGAGGAGATTTAATCCTAAGGAGGGAGGATTGATCCATATGGATATCAGTGGCCACTCACCTCTTCCAATTGGCTCACATACAATTTTCATCTTGGCAGTTACAATTTTCATCTTGGAAGTTTTTTTCTAGCTTTTCAGGTCCTAAACGTTTGGGGCCTTTTTGAGGCCCTAAACAATGTTTTTTGGGCCCGCCATAGTCACACTATAGATAGAGTTAGAGTGTGATGGAATAATGTGTATTCCTCAGATATAGATTTCCAATGGGCTATCGTGTTCCTAAAACAACGATCGTATGCAAAAGTTACGACGCCAAGAAGTTGATGTACCAACTTACCCCATCTGGGCCCACATGACTTTTGGTGCTTCATCTCCTAGGGTTAGGTTTTTGGATGTATAGTGTTTTTTATTTACTTATTGATGCTAAAAATACTTGCAGGAATCATTTTAATGTTCTCATAGGAGTTCATGAACACATCTATTCTAAGAGATTAGCTAACACCATTTGAGAAAGATTGTTTTCATTATGCATTTTATAGCTTCAACATATTTATTTATTTAATAGAAGTTAAGTTCCACTGTATCTCTATTATTTTTCTCTGTATATCTGTGTTAGTGTTATAAATATGTGTTTCATTTCATTCTACTCATTAATCTATATCACATGTCCTTAATAGTGAAGGCTCATGCACTTGAGAAAAATTGCTTGGCATGGTCTTGTGCTTCATATTGCATAGAGCCAACTTTCTCCCAATTCTTCTCTCGCATCAAGAAAAATCGATAAAATAAAGATTTTTTTTTAATTTATGAAATTTTATAAATTATGGTATTTCATTATCATTGAACTAGGCTCATGATTTGTTTTAACCTTTCCGATCCTATCTTGAAACTTTACAAGGATTTGGGAGAAAACTAATTGTCATATTGTGAATTTTATTAGAAAATCTCCATTTTGTATTCATGTATATTAAAAGGACCAAGTCACCTTTATTGTATGTTTCGATCCCATCTACATGGGAAATAACTATGTCCAGTATCATCTATGTGTTGTTACAAATAGGAAAAAATATGTTCTCTTGATCTTTCCATCTTTGGGATGCGTCTTGGAATAAAAAAGACGTCTTAGAGAACCTCTAATAATATACATTTGTGTTAGGAATAGAATGATTCCAATAGATTCTCTTCCAATTTTCAGAGAAAAAAGCAGTTCTAGTCGATGATTTGTACTCTATGTATCTTCATAATATTCATGGGAAAGGAAGGTGGCATGATGATGATTTCATCCCATCCTTCATCCCATGAAAGGAAGGTGGCATGATGATGCTTTCATCCCATGAAAGGAAGTTGGCATGATGAATCTTGCATCCCATAAGGAAGGTGGCATGAGAAATAGGCGTCATACACATTGTAATCCAATTAACTATCTTAAATATATGACTTTGTTAAGCGAATGTTCCTTAACGATGGTTTGAGAAAATATTTATTAATCTTATCTGAATTGTTGTAGGAGAATTGGGGAAGTTTTTGTGAGTTGTATTTGGGTCTCAAACCCCTCACATACCATCAATGAATTAATCTACTATAACCATGTCAAATATGTGTGCATACAAGCACAAAATAAAAAAAATTCAACGTTGGCCCCATTCACAGGTCACTCTGTGTGGAGTCAGATTAAAGCATAATTTCCAATAGTAATTGGTAAATGGACTACCGACTTGAAAATTGTTAGCTGAAATAAAGTTAAAATTGGAGATGATGGTATAAAATTGAATGATCTTATCTTGGTTTTATACCTCATGCATGGTACATGAGCTCCTAAATCATACCATGTCCATGAATTTGAGAATCATAGTTTGAAAATATTCAATGATGGCGCCTTCATGTGGTCATTGTTACAGGGATTAGGGATGTCATCATCGACGATGATGATGAAAATGAAAACTATGATAATTATGATGAAAATTATGATGGCGATGATGATGAAAATGACGATGACAATGATGATGACAATGAAAATGATCATGGACATGAAAATGACAAGATGAGGATGAAAATAATGATGATAATGGCGATGATGTCGATGATGAAGATGACGATGGTGATGACAATGAAAATGAAAATAATGATGATGATGATGATGAAAATGATCATGAAAATCATGATGACAATGACAATGATTATTATGATGACAATGATGATGACGATGATAATGATGATGAAAATGATGAGGACGATGACATTGATGATGATGATGATGATGATGATGAAAATGGAATAAAATGGATGATGATGATGACAATGGATGTGATGAAATACACCTTGGTTTCTATATACGAAACATCATATGTATCTATAGGAACGAATATGCTAGCCCCTTTCACTGGTCGTTGGTTATGGAAAGGTTGGATGAATATTCTATAGGAAACATGAACATGTTCAATGAAACCATGTCTCAATATAATGATAAAGATGACTCATGGCAAATTGTTTCTGTGAATATTGGCATGAGGTTGAGGCCTCTATCTCTTTTCATGCATAATGTAGGATCAAGGTATTTGTTTCCTTACCCTTCCACCATTTAACCCTCGACTAAGGTTTTTTGGGTTATATTGGTTTTCAATTATATGTGTTAAAAGGGTTAAAGGTTAAGAATAAAGAGTTATAAGTGGTCATATTTTTTAGGCATTATTGTTCATAGGTGTTAGGGTATAGTGGGTGCGAGGGGTTATAGTGGTTAGGGTTAATAATTTTATAAATTAGTGTTATAAGGGTTAAGGATTGGGATTTATAAGGTCATGTTTATGACATTAGCAATTAAATGGGTTAGTGGTTATAATTTTTATGTGTTTATGTGTTTATGTTTCCATTTGTTATGGTATATAGTTATTAGTTAATAATGTTTATATTTGTTGAGGGTACAAGAGCTAGTGATTAAGGTTGTCAGGGTCATAGGGTTTACAGGTTATAGTAATATGATGTAAAGTGGTTACAAGGATTATGGATGTCATCATTGATGATCATGATGACAATGAAAACTACGACAATGATGACAATGATGAGGATGACAATGACGATGAAAATGATGATGACTATGAAAATGATGATGATGACAATGATGATGATGACAATGATGATGATGAAAATGATAATGGCAATGAAAATTATAATGATAATGACAATGATGATGATAATGATTATAACGGTGATGATGAAGATGATGATAGAAATGATGAAGAAAACACCAATAATGATGATGATGATAATGATAACGCCAACGATGATGAAAATGACAATGACAATGATGATGATGATGACAATGATGATGATGATGAAAATGACGATGACAATGACAATGATGATGAAAATGATGATGATGATGACATTGAAAATTATCATGGATGATTTTAAGGATGAAAATTTATTTTAAAATGTAGAAACCTTCGTGAATCGTACTAATCCTTCATATGCCAACTATAAATGATTGGTGATATTTTTGTAAAAATATTCAAATTTCTAAGGATTTTATATAGTTTTTATAAAATTTTGGCGATTTTTGAGGTAAAATAATTTTATCCTATAGAATTTGGGCGAATCATTTTTAAAATAGTGAATCTGGTTTTTGGAAAAACCATGGAAAATTAGCCGATGAGCGAAATTTAGCCCCTAAAATCATCTCTGACAATGATGATTATGATGACATTGACAATGATGATGATGATGATGATGATGATGATGATGATGAAAATGATGATGATGATGATAATGATGATGAAAATGGAATACAATGGATGATGGTGATGAAGTACACCTTGGTTTGTATATATGAACCATCATATATACTTATAGGAATGAACATGATGTCCCCTTTCACTAGTTCTTGTTTCTGGAAATTTATGATGAAGATGTTATGGGAACGAATAACATGTTCATTGAAACCTCATCATAATAAGAGGATATCTATGATGTATAATTTCATCTCCTTCACATTTATGTTGTAATTTTGTCATTTGATTGTTGAATTGTTTGTTTCAGACATATTTGAATCTTGAAACCATACCATACTTTCAAACACATGCATCTACTATAAAAATGTCAAATTTCAGTGCATATAAGTAG
Source organism: Picea engelmannii (assembly GCA_009831015.1). Lineage (NCBI taxonomy): Eukaryota > Viridiplantae > Streptophyta > Pinopsida > Pinales > Pinaceae > Picea > Picea engelmannii. Next base: position 360,045 of record ML776732.1, read on the forward strand.
AAAATGAAAAAAATTCAACGTTGGCCCCATTCATAAGTCACTTTTTGCAGGGTCAAATTAAAGAATAATTTCCACTAATTGGTAAATGGACAACCTTGAAAATTGTTATAAAACGAAAATTTAAAATTGTAGATGATGGTATAAACATCAATGAGATTCTCTTGGTTTCAGTAATAATATATTCTCTACTAAACAAGTCCAACCACATGAAGGTGGAAGGTCATATGCCCCNTCTTATATCACTATCAATTCCCCAATACACAATTTATCTAGTACTATAAAATATTTGAAAGTAACATAGTAATAATCAAGCATAGAAAATAAGAAAACAAAAATTTAAGGTAAATGAAAGAGAACAAATCAACTGAAAAAATATAAATACATACCTTGTACATTTAAACATTTCGATATCATTAATATTATTATTTATCCAACTCAACATCTATACCATCTGGTTCAGAATTGATGTTGAAAGGATTGACCATATTAGCATCATCATCAATGTCATCATTTCCAATCATATCATCATCAAGAACATTTTCTCCTACATTTCATTCTACTTCTTCAAGTTATTCATATAACACATTGTAGATATCATCTTCATACAAAACATTCTCTCAAACACCTCTTAGAACTTATTTGACATCTTTGTCTGACACATGAACTAACTACTCTTCTACATCATATTCTTCTTCAATAACATCTTCTTCCACTACATTATACTTTACCATCCTTCCTCTTGGATAATATATAACAACATATGACCAACCCCCTCTACTTAGAACCTATGAGTAAAAAAAATATTTGTATTGGTTTGGAAGAACATAGGGCTCTGATCGTGGCTCAACATTCCTTGAATTAACCATGGTAATTTTTTTATCATGTTGATTAACAATTCTATCAAGATCGCGTTCATTCATTCATATCTTCTACCATTTGACGTCGAACAAAACTAATTTGAAGGATTTAAATTCACACTCAAGTATATTGTCCAAATACCTATAGTATTGATTTTCATAGACTTTTGGATGTTTGTCACTTCTAGAAGAAACATTAGTAACTTGGAATACTGTACTTATCCAACTAGCGAAAGTTTTCATCTTTTAATTCAACTTTTTGATGTGAAATTTGAGACCATTGCACCACATATCAATGTGGTATTTCAATTGAAATATTCCATAGACATAAATAAATGTATTTTCAAGTAATAAAGATATTTATAATTTGAAATTATACATATAAATAAAACAAAAATTCCATATACATCAATATAATATTTAAAGAAACTAAATAGTATGGGTGAATATATGCTTGCATGTTTATCTTTTAAATCATATGCTAAATCGATTTCCCTCTGTGAAAGATTGATATCTCCTTTACATTCAACTTCTTTGACCAATGTAACCACACCATACCATGATAACCTACCATTATTAGATTGCATAGATTGTTCAATTGATACCTTCATCCAATCAAGATTGTTTTCAATGCATAAATGTATTAAAATAAAACAATTCACACATAATCAGTTACATGTTGATTAAGGTTGCTTGTCATTGATGTCAACCCTTGAAGAAAGTATGGTAGAGAATTCTGGTAGCACAAAGGTTTAGGTAATGGACCCAAGGTTGTTTCATGTATAATGGTATGATTTTTAATATATTTTAAGGTAATACTATTCTATATGGATAGTACATCTCATTAAATTTACGATGGTATGTGGAACGCCACATAAATCCTCATGGTTACAGAGTTATTTCCATGAGAAGTTGGAGAACCCAAGTTTGGGTAATGGACCAAAGTTTTTTTGATGGATAATGGTATGGGTTTTCGTATATTTGTAGGTAAAACTATTCTATATGGATATTAAATGTCATGCCATTTCTGGTGGTATGTGAAACTCCACATAAATCCTCACGGTTTGAGATTTATGGCCTTATGAAGTTGGAGCACTCTCATATGTCATCTAGAAGCCCCAAAAGGTCAAAGTAGTAAAAGTGGTTTAAGATATTTTAGAAGGTAAATAATAAAGTGAAGTGATGAGTGTACTATAATTCAAAGTGAATACAAAATAAATTATTTAAATAATAAATTTAATGGAGAAATTAGAAGTGGGTTAACCGTAAAATAAGGAAAGTGGGCAAAGTGACCTAGAAGATGCCTCTAAGGAAGATACTTGGAGAGTAGAAATAAGAGGCAAGGCTCTCTTATTTTACATCACACTTGAGAATATTGAATATATATAGGTGACTGAGGTAACCAAAGGATATCTAAGCCGAATTTCAGAGGGAAGGTGAAGAAAAGAAGGCTAGAATTCAAGGGAGGATACATTCTTTTGATGATTCTTTCTAAGATTGATTCAACAAATATTCCATGTGGGACATGCTCTACAAGGTCTCTCTCTAGAATAATCCATAATTCAAAAATGTATGTGATCATATACACCATTTCTATTACAGAGTTACAAACCATATTTGGATGATGAAATTGATGAGGTCTTTTGGTTAAGGTACATGTTGGGTACATGGTTGAGACATGTAGTTGATGAGTTTGCACATACATGAGGTTTATAGTTCATGATGTTGGTACATATTGATGATTCATAGTTTATGAGTAGTTGACGCATGATTGGTACATACTTGGTACATGGTTGGATGCACTTGTTTATGGTACAGGCTGATTACAGGTTGTTTGGTACAGGTTGGTGCTTGGTTAATGCAGTTGTTTATGGTACAGGTTGGTGCATGGTTGATGCACTTGTTTATGGTACAGGTTGATTACAGGTTGAGGTACATGTTTATGCATGGTTGATGCATGGTTCAGGTTTATTGGTATAGGTTTACAGTGGTATATCTCATAGTGATAGTGTGACAATGGTTCCATCATTCTACTTCTACTTCAGAGTGGTTGTATGGCACAAGGATAGGTGGTTGTAGCCACCTTCCAGTTGTATCCGAATAACATAGGGGGATTTAGCCATATAATAGGGGAGTTTGAGATTCCCTTACATTGTATCCTTGGAAACAGGGGGGTTGGAGCCTCCTTCCAATTGCAGCTGGAAAAGAAAGGAAGTTGGTGCTTCCAATGAATGTAATTCTTGAACATATATAAGAAAAAACATTATGTGGTTTTCTCCCACTTTGGGTTTCCATGTGAAACATTGGTTTATTGTGTATGTGTATGATTATTCATTTGTTCATTGCTTATTTACTCTGCAGATATTGGATGATAATGATACATTGATATAGCACTTGGATTATATGGTTAAAAAGGATTACATTTCTCTATTACTGATTCAACCACCCTCTTAGTAATCCAACATTACCATGGTATACCTTCATTATAATGGATTATGCAAGAAGACTAAAAGTTAAATAAGTACGATATGCATGAAAACAAAAAGTAAAATGGATTATAAATAGCCATTCTAATTACTTTTCACTTTCCTCATTCTACCTTTCCCCAATAGGTGCCCCCCTTCAAATTTTTTGATGGATTTGACATCCCAAATGTGATCCACATTAATACTTGCATCTATTTTAGGAAGATATTGAGTAATATAAACCATGGTTTGATATACGATATATCCCTCTACCATAGAACTAGGCTCAGGAAATGCTATTTTTCTAACCAAAGCCTTCAATGATTTCAAGTGCCTCTCAACCATCCACATTGACCTTGTGTGTATAGGTCCACACTTTTCAATCTCCCCAACTTAGTGTATGAGGTAGTTTTATTGTGCATTGACAAATGTCAGAGGTAGATTTTTTCATTTCACACATTAGATGAAGAATTTGTCTCCTACAATACTTTATATCTTCTTTATCAATTTATTTAGATGAAAACCATCTACAAATGATGCAAGTAAATCACAAAATGTATATAGTACTACATTACAGGAAAAACACATGAAGCGAAATATAAGTTGTACAATGAATTGAGCAAATTACACTTTGCATATAAATCACCACTTAGCTCAAATATTTCCCAAGATCATATATAACTTGTTTGACATTGTTGTACAAGTTGTATAGGAGAGTATAGGAGAGATAGAGGTAGAAAATACTCTAACAAAAAAAAAAATCGTTATTTATTCCCAAATTAGTAGTAAAACAAAACTAACAACATGTTTCACCAATATACAAATATATACACCAAAACAACTACCTTAAATAAGGTATGCCAATTCAAGGTTTTTATCCCACCTAGTTCACCTTTCTTTGTTAGGATATTCTTTATGTTTGAAGAAAATCCAGTGGGAAATTTCATTTTTTGAATAACCTCTTTTACATCCTTGATTTTATACTCTATCAATAACCATGGAAGGGAACTTATGTTTTTGTATCCATTACTATTTGAATGAATCACACTTTGCATTTCATGATTTACCTCCTTAATGTCATTACAAATCTTCTTTGTCACTCTTTCCATCTAATATTCGCCATAATTTTTCTGTTACATTCTTCGCGATGTGCACTGTATCAAACAAATAGACAATTTCTAGGTTCTCATAATAGGGGAGCCTATTGAATTGTATATGATAAATTTGCATTCCTCGTGGAAGATCCCCATTATTAACTCCTTCATGGAGAAGTTCAAGGTGAAGAATAATTAAAGATATTACAACAAAAATTGTCAATTAGTACAGTGAAAAAAATGCAAAAAAAAATATAAATATTCCAAAAATTTCATGTATGATACATAGACATTTTGATCCTTACCTTGATGATTTCTATGATATTTCGACTTCCGTAGATGAGGTTTCACTCTCTGTGGTTTTAATCCATCCTCTTATTTCCCATTCAAAACATGTTTTTTGGTACTTCGATACCTATGGTTCTTACAGAGGAAGTGCCTATACTAATCAAACACCTCCTTTCCTAAACTTCTTGAACAACAAGATTTCATCTTAGCACCACAAAATAGACATGAAAATTTACCCTTTGTTTGAATACATGCAAGAGATGGATTAAATTTTATATCAATTATTCAAGGTATGATTAATGAAGGGATTATATATTTAAAAAAATACATGATATGAACTTCATAAAATTAAACACTATTAAAGTGTAGTGTAACGTTACAACATACAAAAAAAATGTGTTAGCCCTGGGGTATTGTGAATTTCCCATACAAGCATTGCATGGAATTGAAATTCCCTTTGCATACCTATTGTTCTAGAGATATCATACATAGTGATTCCCTTCCATAACTCTAGTAACTCATCGATAAGAGGATCGATGTATACATTCATATATTTGACTTGGTACTTACCTAATTGACTGACCTTCAAATATATAATTACTACATTTATGCTTAAATAAAAAAATATCGAACATAATTAGAAGACATAATTGAACATATATGAGTAAACAAAAAAATATAAGACATAATTATGAAACAAACAAGAAAATGAGATTTTACTATGTTAAAAGAAATTATTCTAAACAATTACCTAGAACAATCATTGTCAAGATTATGTGGTCCCTATTTATTGATATTCATGGAGGAATGTTATTGTTGATAACAAAAATAGGCCACACCAAGTAAGTAGACTTGAGCTCTCCAAATGGATTCACACTGTCAACTACCAATGAAATCCTAAGACTACAAGGTTTGACTTTAAAATGTGGCCATATTTCATCTATCTTATTAAATGAAGATCCATATGCATGCATTTGAAGAAGCCAATCTTTACTTATGTTCTCTACATGGTAATCCATAAATTGTGCTATGCTTTTTCACCTGAAGAATCGTCATAAACATGGAATTATGGGAATATAACAAAGAACCTTGTGAGTAACCTTTTTTGTTAGTTGATCAGTACGATATATGATAATCTGAAATTCCATGCATTCTTATTTTGGCGTATGTTCTCCATAATATAAAATATTATTATCAAGACATGCACGAAGAGATTAATACTCCATTCCATTATCTTTCATAATGGCATGTAAATATCAGTATGTGCGAAATAAAATATTTGGTGGTGGTAACATAAAATCACTTAACAATATACAACATAAACAATCAATAATTGTTAATGTAAAGAATACTAATCATACATACTGCATCCAAATTTTATAGATGATAAGCTAACAATAAAAATAGAGGAAAAAACAAAACCTTTATCACCATGTACTAAATGTGAAAAAATATATTACATACATTAGAAGTTGTGTGGCACAAGTTTTTGAAAAACAATTCATAGTCTTTAAGTTCACTAACAACAATATAGAAGAGAGAAGAATTGTTTTGGAGCCTTCATAAAGATGTTGTGTTTCCTTCCCAAGTAAAGGTATACCAAAAACACCATCAAGCAGATCATCATCATCATCCATCCCAACATTATTAAATGTCTCCTGGACCAATATATTTGTTTCATCTTCTTCAACTGTGTTATTAGAATCATCATCTTCTTCAATTGTTCCATCTTGTTCCATATTATGTTGAACAAATATAATAATTGTGTTATTTTTCTTGACATGTAGAAAGAGAGACACTTTGTGAGATATATAGTCACAAAAATAAAAAACAACCTATTCGTATTTCACCTTCATCATTGTAATACCCCGGTTTTGATTCCCCATATAAATAATGTATTTTGTTAATTTATGAAAGGTAGGATTTCTCAAACAATTAAAAGAGGCTAGTGTGCCTAGGAAATGTAATGCTTTGATCATTAATAATAATAAAATATATAACTAGATACTAGATAGAAAAGGACAAGAGTTATAAAAGGATATGATTACATAAGAGAGGGGGATTGAAAGGATTAGTATTTATTTTATATTTTATTTACCCATTTTGGTTTTAATGGAGAATGACAGTTACATGAGATTCTTGGGGGAAGTCCATGTGCATATTTAATTCCAACAAATATATAAACCCATATTTGGGATTTTTGGGGGGTTCATACTATTTCTTTTTGTTCTCTCTCTCCATCCCTCTTTCACCCATTCATTATTCCTCAATACTTTCTATCTTGGCTTGGGAAAGAAAAACAAAAAGTTGGAGAGAAACCATTGTTTTGTTGGCTATAATGACTATTGGTGTATGTCATCCATCAATTAATGTCTGCATGAATGAGATGCATTGGAATGTGGTAAGTTGTTTTCATAGTTGTGAATCTTGACATTCGCATCATGGAGGTTATTTACCAGATGCACTAGAGCCCTAGAAGGAGGTGGAAATCTTGAGGGACTACGTGGCAAAGAAGGGGGTCCATTGTCTTGGGTTTTGGAGGTTGGATGGAGGAAATATGGTGTACTTTGGATTGTTGTGTGCATTTAAAATCCTATAAGATATTGAGTGTTGACTGGTTTAGGAAGTTGGGCAACACCCTAGAATCATCCTTGTGAATTCATAGCCCTAGATTCACAATGACATTGTTGTTGAGCCTTGGAACATCAGTGTCTACGGTTGGTTCGAATGTCCTTGTTCTATAGCTAGTTGGTGATTCATTTCAGTAAAGATAAGTGATATTTGTCATGGTTTCATTTACATGTATATTTATTTTCGTTGTGTATCAATTATTATCTTTGATATTCGTGTTTATAATCTAGATTCTTGTTGTATTATTATTGTGTATGTAATTATATTCATTTATTTTATGTTGTAGCATGAATCTTGATCTCTACATGCGAATATTTCATGCCTCTTTATTAATTAAAAATTCATCAGAACCCAAAATCATTTCATAAGTGAGTTTTGAAGTAGCATCGCCAACTTGTTGGTGGCTAGGTATGTTACAATAATTATTTCATATTATTCCTTGATTTCACTTGGTGACCACAACTTTTAAGTCGATGGAAAATTTCCCACAACCTGGAGACCATGGTTTATAAGGGGTTGAGATCAACTTATAGACCATTGTTGTTGAGACTTGGAACATCAGTGTCTATGATTGGTTTGAATGTCCTTGTTCTATAGCTAGTTGGTGATTCATTTCAGTAAAGATAAGTGATATTTGTCATGGTTTCATTTACATGTATATTTATTTTCGTTGTGTATCAATTATTATCTCTGATATTCGTGTTTATAATATGGATTCTTGTTGTATTATTATTGTGTATGTAATTATATTCATTTATTTTATGTTGTAGCATGAATCTTGATCTCGCTGACTTGACAGATTGGTAGACATCTATAACCCCTGGAGTCATCACTCCGCCAGGTGAACTTGTGGGAGACTAAGGGCTCTAACGAATAAGGCCCCCGCCTTATTGCGTGCCAATTAGAATCATCGTGAGTGACTGTCGCAGTCTTCCCTCACGGCATCGTGGGTCCTCTCGAACTAGGTAATCGTTAACCTACAGTTCGAGCCACGGCGGTAGTGCTAATAGGCTGTGGCAGGGCTGCTGTCCACACCTCTCCCTCAACCTCTATGGAAATCATGTGTGGCCCCTTTACTCCATATGTGAGTCTGGTCGGCAAGCTATCGTCAGCCTGCATCATCAAACATCATGTCAGAACATGTCAACAACATATCATCAAATCAATAAACATCATGGTAAATAAATCAACTCAAATATCACACTCCCTGACTCAATCCGGAGTTCAAGGGTTCCATCAATGCCTCTAAATCCTCCAGGTCACAACCCTGCACACTGACGCAACCTGCCCCTCACCGAGCAAGCTGCTTCCACCAGGACCTTCTGTTTCTCACGGGCCCGAAGAGTCAACACTCTTCAACTCCCTCGAGAGTCCACTACCCACAGTAGGTTCCTTCAGCTTTCTTCCTCTTCGGAAATTGGGATATCGCGACTCGGGAGTTCGCGGTTCACGCGAACACAATTCACATACAAAAAAAAACCCTGATCCCCGATGTTCAACGGTCAACAACTTCTATTCGGGAATTTCCCTATTGGGAAATCGGAGTATGCGATGTCATGAACCCTTGACACCACAAAGCCCCGAACCCCGAAACTCCGATAGCACGTGCAGGATTGGACCTCTCACCTGCGAACTCCGGTGTATTTCCACCTGTCTCCCACTTTGTATTGGGGATCCACCTTGCCACGTCCTCTTCGGGATTTCGCGGATCGCGAATCCGTGGTACAAGTTTCTTTTGGTGTCGAAAACCCCAAAATTCCGAACCCCAATATCCGGGATCTGATGCCACCTGTCCCTCTGATGATCGATGGCTCCCGTTAATTCGGGAAATTGCAATTCGCGATTTCACGGGACATAAAACTCTTACCTCGTCATTCCCCGAACGTCGAAACTCCGAAGTCCAATGGAATTGGGTTCTTCTCCACCTGTGCTCACGGGTTAACTCCTGCATAACTCCTGCACGATCTGACGGTCCTCGGGGTTTCACGAAACTTCACGGGGATCTCCAGCCGTCGATTCTCTTTCTCTGAGAACTCCTTCTGCTCTCAAGGATGGATTTTGTCCATGCTCCACCTGATTCTGTTCCTCGACACTTATAAGGAATTATACCTCCTGAGCTTTTCCTCTCTCTGACTCCTTCAGAGATTTCTCGAACGCGCTCCCTGCGTTCGGTCTTCAACCACTTCCAACAGTGAAGAAGTCTTCTGGGTCTTGTGCACTCACGCTTGCAACAGTCTCGACCCTTTCCTTCTCAGACTTGCTACTGAGACTTCCATCCAACCTGCATTCACCTGCACGACTTGAACGATCCCAATTTATCCTGGGCAAATGAGAACAAAGGTTCAACTACTTAGCCTCCTCGACGCACTCTATGGGGAGGAATTCAGCTGCACTCTATGCAGGAATCTCCTGGCTCAAGCAGAGAAACAATTGAAACTCATTCTCTCAGATTTCTAACCTGATATGCAATCACATAAGCAGCATATAAGAGATAAGCATAAAAAGAAGAAAACATGCAAAGGCATAATATCAACAACACACAGAGCTCAAACACATCCATGGGGTTGAAATCACAGTCCTTCTTCTATTAATTTAATCTGTACATGGAGTCTCTTCACAAGCTCTCTGCTCTGCTCCCCTTCTTGCTAATGCTGAATAATAATACAAAGGAGGGTGCCTATATTCCATTTTCCCTCTCAAGCCAAACTGTCTAATCTAGTCTTAATTTATTTATCTACTTGCATTACATTTAAGTAAATGCCTCATCTACCTAAGGACGAGAGCTTATCTGCTCAAGTTCCGTTACATGTACAAATGCGCTTCATACCATCAACGTTTAATGTTTGGCGCAGCCATATTTCAATGTTTCAAAATTTGAATGCTGGCGCTGTCCAGCTGGTCTCTCCTTGCTCCCCGTGCTGGCTCGCTTTGCTAGGTGCGCGATGCTCTTGCATCATACTCCTCGGCTCAAAAAGATTTCATGGGCTCCTACTCATGAGCTCCTGTACAGTCTGCCCATGTTTCAGAATCACTGCTTCATCTTCCCAGCTGGCATCCTCCACTGGGTGATCTTTCCATTTCACCAGGTATTCAGAATATTGCTTCCTCCTGGTCCTCTTCCCTAATCTTTTATCTAGTATGCACTCCATCTGAGGTTTTTGTGCAACAGGCAACTTCTTCTGCCACTGGACCACTGGTTCCCCAACATTTTCAGCTCGTGCATCTGTGGCCTTATATGGGTATAAATCCGAAATATTGAAAATCAGAGATATCCCAATGCCCTCTGGCAACTCAAGCTCATATGCATTTTCCCCAAATTTCTTCAGGATTTTGCACGACCCAATCTTCTTCATCTTGAGTTTATTGTATGTTCCCCTTGGGAACCTTTCTTTCCTCAAGTGTGCCAGA
>ML776732.1:378303-416836 GCA_009831015.1 Picea engelmannii
TAATATTGGCTCATTACCACTTAATTGGGGCATATTAGATTAGTAATGTTATTTTATTTATGTCGGCTATAGGCCATTAGTTGTAATTTATATTAGTAATGTTATTTTATTTATGTCGGCTTTAGGCCATTAAACCTCCTAGTATCCTATATATACCAAGGAGACATTTTCTTTTTGAATCATCTCGTACTTGAACATTTAAGTGGGGTAAAAGGAGGTTGCCCCCTAGAAGAGGCTTATTATCTGATATTATCTCTTTTTTAAGGTGTTGAGTACTTTTCTTGAGGTTTTTCTATGCTATATTGATGTTCGGTTCTTAACAAAGTTGACTATGTCGGTCTTCATTCCTTTCCAGAAGAACAAGGGCTTAAGGTCTGCCCTCATCTTCGTAACTCCCGGGTGAGCCATGTAAACTGCTCTATGAGCCTCGCTCAGGATCAACATCCTCAACTCGTCGTTTGGCGGTATGTAAATCTGACCTCAAAACCTTAATAAACCATCGCTATCAAATGAATATCCCTCAAATCATGGTACCATCATAGTGTTTTGTCCGATAAAATCCTCGACTTCTTTGTACCAGTCATTGTCACGCTGTAAAGTGAGAATATTCTCACATAGATTCGTTTGAAGAGTTAACATCGAAAAGATGCATGGCCTCCGACTCAAAGCATCTGCCACTCGGTTCACTGTTCCCTTTATGTAAGTAATCTGGAAGTCATACTCACTAAGCAATTCTGACCAACGCCATTGTCGCGTGTTCAGGTCGGTTTGCATAAAAATGTGTTGTAATCCACAATGATCAGTCCTTAATTAAAATTTTTGTCCAACCAGGTAGTGTCTCCATACCTTTAAGGCATATACGATGGCTAATAACTCCAAATCATGCGTCGTGTAGTTTTCCTCATGCCTTCTTAATTTCCTCGAAATGTAAGAAATCACTCGTCCGTCTTGCATCAAGACTCCAACTAAACCTTCTTTGGATGCGTCAGTGCATACCAAGAATTCTACGTCCATGTCAATGACCTTTAGTATCAGCGTTGTTTTCAACAACTCCTTAAGCCTTCGAAATGCTTCCGTGCATTTCTCAGTCCCAACAAACTTCTTGTTTTTCTTCTGCAATTCAGTGATCGAACATGCTATCTTCGAAAATCCCTCGACAAACCGTCGATAGTATCCTGCTAAACCCATAAAACTACGCACTTCTTTGACATTCGTCGGTGCAGGCCATTCCATAATAGCCTCAACCTTGGCTGGATCCACGACGATACCTTCGCCAGAGATGACATGCCCTAAGTAGTGAATCCTGGATTGATAAAAAGAGCATTTGGACAACTTCCCATACAATTTATGCTCTCGCAAACACTGTAGTACCAAGCGCAAGTGTTCCTCATGCTCCTCTGTCGTCCAAGAGTAGATCAAAATATCATCAATGAATACTTGGATGAACTTGTCCAAGTACTCACGGAACACCCCATTCATCAAACTCATGAATACCCCTGGGGTGTTTGTCAGTCCAAAAGGTAAAACAGTAAACTCATAATGTCCAAATCTCGTCTTAAAAGTGGTCTTAGGGACGTCATCCTCCTTGATCCGTAATTGGTGATATCTTGATCGCAAATCAATCTTGGAGAACACCGTCGCACCCTTCATTTGATCAAATAGATCATCAATTCTTGGTAAGGGATATTCATTCTTGATCGTAGCCTTGTTCAGTTGACGGTAGTCAATGCAAATAACTTGTGCACCCCATGGTGACACACTAGGACGTATCAGTCCCAAGTCTAACAACTCCTTCAGTTGCATTTTCAGCTCTTGCAACTCCGGGGTCGACATCCGATAAGGCGTTCTCGCTATCGGTTCAGTTCCTGGTTTCAGGTCTATGGTAAACTCCAATTCTCTTTCCGGCGGCATCCCAGGTAACTCTTCTGGGAACACATCCGCAAACGCCTTCACCATCGAAAGGTGTTCTAGACCTTCTGCTACTCCCTTTTCCTTTAGCGCAAGGATTTCATAAAGCTTGCACCCCTTGCGCATACTCTTCCATAATTGTAAGGAAGAGAGGAACCTCAGGGATACTCCCTGGTTCCATCCTACAATTTCCCATCTCTGTTCTTCATCATCGACCAAGCTCAACCTATTCGTCTTACAATTGAGTATCACCTCATGCCTTTCCAACCAATCCATACCAATCACGACGTCATAAGATCCTAAGATCGTGACGTACAAGTTGAACCTCGTGACAAACTCTCCCAGGTTAAGGGTACAGCCCGTAACCTTTCCTCCGACCTTTTGTTTGGCTCCCAAAGCCATCTCCACAAAGATAAACTCATCCTATTCGACTGACTTGACCTTAATCCTTTTTAGCGCTGCACCAAAAATGAAACTCTCAGTAGCTCCTAGGTCTATCAAAATACTAAGGGTCTGGTTAGCGACAGTACCTGTCGTCTCAAGCATAGTTGACTGGTGCTCTGCCTGGTGGTTATTCACTGCTGCATGAATTCGATGGGCCTTGCCCATATCTCCCACTGTAGTGGGTTTGGATGATTCGGACGCTCTGGTCCTCTCCACAGGACAGTTGCACTGGTAGTGTGGCTCCCCACACGTCCAACATCCCTTCTTCGACCTAGTAGTCCTGGTACCCGAAGTAGAAGATGACGACCCACTGGCCTGGAAACCTGGTATGTTCTTCTGAACAGGCCTAAACTGCTACTGCTGCGGCCGATGCTGCTACTGATGCTGTGGTCCTCGATAAGGTGTCCGCTATTGAGGCAGCGATCCTCGTGGTGTAGCACAAGTGTATCCCCTCTGGAAGCCATGATACCCCGGCGTGTGTCTCGCTGGTGTCTGCTGCTGCGACGTACCAGATGAACCCTGCCCTGCAGATCTCGCTGGAGTTTTGGTCTGACCCCCACTGATAAGCTCCTCCTCTACTATGAGGGCCTTTTGTACAACATCGTGCAAGGTTTGAGGCATCAAGATCCTAACCTTCGCACGCAGGCTGTTGTTAAGGCCAAACATGAACCTCTTGACCTTGATCTTCTCAGTGTTCAAGTGCGAAGCATACCGGAGCAGATCCATAAAACGTGCCTCGTACTCAGGCACTGTACGACCTCCCTGTCGTAAGGCGTTGAACTCATTGAGCTGACGCTCAATGAATTCATCAGAAAGATACCTCTCTCGAAACTGTTCCTCGAACAGTTCCCATGACATGTTTTCAATGACCATGTTTAGCTGCGGCTGGAGCATCTTCCACCATAGAAGAGCGCTTCCCTTCAGTTGAAAGAGCGCCATGTAGACCTTCATGTTGGAGGTATAATCGTGAAGTGCGAAGCACATCGCCATATTCTCCAACCATGCCTCGGTGGCAGCGCCGTCTGGGGCACCAAAGAACTTGATAAATTTTACCTTCTCAAGTTCACGGTGAATGCTACCTGTAACGGCTGGTGCACATGGCGGAACCTCAGCAGGTTTCAGTGCCCTGGCCTCATCTCTGTCCAATCTGCTGATCAGCACCTCGAACATGCGCTGGAAAGATCTCATCATCCCCACAACATCGACAACTGCGATCTTCTCCTGTCCAAGGACTTGCTCGCCTCCCTGGGAGTTAGACCCCTCAAGCGTGGATGTTGCTGGAAGCATCACACCTCCTCCCCTAGCACCCCGTCGTCTGCCTCCACGGTGTCCTCTAACCATGATTACCTACACACACACAATCAACTCGATCATCAACAGAATAATCAACATAATCATGTCAACAGAAGCCGTAGCGAATCCCAAGTCACGGGTCGAACCCACTCTGATACCATATGTAATTCCCTCCTTGTTACGACAACCATTCTAGTAACAGGTGCAATTTTTTTTTTCTTTTTTATTTATTTATTTATTTTTCTTTAAGGTGTGTGCGTGCATGTAGAAGTAACAACACACTTAACGGTACAACGCCACTTGACAACCAAAAAGACGCAACCCCGACAAGGTAAACTGAAGGCACACAACGAGTAACTGCAACAATATATGATCACAGTCATAAGGCGCACAACATAGCATTAAGACATACTGGCGGTGCACAGTAAGAACATAGAGGGAAGACTCCAGGGTGTTAGGGTTACTATTTCTGCACAGGAAAGCAGGGCATTTAGTCTTATGTCTTCTCGAAAGAATATTAGATAGGCTCCTGGCCGACTTCTCAGGCGGAAACTAGTAACCTGACCTAGAACAAGATGCAAGCAAGATGAACACAACAAGACGAATCCGACGTATCACCGTCATAACAAGCAACAAACGCCCCTAGACATAAGGCGTGGAACTAGCAGTTGTAAGTA
Organism: Picea engelmannii; assembly: GCA_009831015.1. Classification (NCBI taxonomy): domain Eukaryota; kingdom Viridiplantae; phylum Streptophyta; class Pinopsida; order Pinales; family Pinaceae; genus Picea; species Picea engelmannii. The sequence goes on from ML776732.1 coordinate 382,626, forward strand.
GAAAATGACACCCACTGTTAAGTATAGTACAATCACGGCTAGAAGAATCCAACAGTAGAGTTTACTATTTCTACACAGGAAAGCAGGTCTTTTAGTCTTATGTCTTCTCAAAAGAAGATTAGACAGGCTCCTGGCCGACTGCTCAGGCAGAAACTAGTAATCTCTGTTAGGTGTGTCGCAAGAGTGGAAACCCTGCCTTTAAAGGGCCCGAGACTCTCGATACGATACTGGATTCCTTACACAGAAAAATCACCCACACAGACATGTCTCCCAAGGCTACCAGGGGGGGTGACTGTATCCCACCCGACATAAGAAGACCAGGCAAAAGGACGATCTCATCCAAGTACAACTACCACTCAAGACAACCACTAACTCTATGGACGTGCATGTCCGAAGGACTCCAACAATGACCAACAATGTTAAGACAAGGTAGTTCCCACGACTCAAGGCACATAATACTGGCCCAAACTCCCTTGAACCCCACGAGTAGACGAGATACCCAACCCAACCATTTAGGAATGTAAACTTATTAATCGCATATTCTGCCATTACCATATTAGTAATTCAAGGTACTTGTTTCTAGGACCTTATTTTTATAACCATCTGTAACCCAAGTTTTAATCGTATTAAGATAAGTCCACAATGCCATTATTTTCCTAAAATACCTAACACAAAAATTGCACCTTAATTTATAATGACCTATCTTACCCTTACATAATTCAATATAAAAATAACATCACATTGATAAATAACATCATGGTTGAATATATCAATAACCCATCATATTTATAAATGACAAGGTATAACAATTACAATATTTAAAATGACATTATTTAAATAACAGTATGTTAAAAGGGACCCTATATAAGGATATTTAAAAAGGTCGCATCTAAGGTATCAACATTTAAAAAGGACAAAAATAACCTCATAATTAAATTATTGGTCCCTAATGTCAATATCAATAGTTTACACTAACGTTATAATAAGGTAGCCATATCATTCACTTCTAAGTACAATAACATTGAAATATAAAAGGGTCATACATTTCACTCTAACCTTGCAATTTGTTCATAGGGTAAGAACAATGCAATTTCATATTTCAAACAATGTATTACAACTTCGAAATTATAAATTATTATTCATTGACATATGTATGCCATAACATTTTTCCTTTCATGCTGTAGCAAATTATAGATATTTTTCTTCTTCTTTGTTGAACTAAATTTGGTAGTGAAATTTAAATAACAATGACGAATATTAACAATAAAATAACCATTTAACTAAAATGAGGACATATAACAATCGGAAAAGTAAATATTATGATAATTCCTTTAGTTGCCACAACTCGATTATTAATCCACAAATGCCGATTGAAACAAATAACAAATAGCAAGACATACATATAAGAAGTAAACGGGAAATACGAGAGGATGCGGCCACCTCTGATTTGAGATAATCTAATCTTATCATGATTAAATCTTGTAAATCCATTCTAACCAAACATCGGCGTACTACAAAATGACTACAGAAAAAGGCCATTAAGATTCGAATAATCATATTAGTCTTGAAAACACATGTCAATTGTGATGAGAGTACAGGGCAATTAGAGTACTAGGCAATTAAGTTTTAGTGTGTATTCTGGGCAGCGCAAAGGATTAGGATACTTGGCAATCTATGGCCATTAATATAAAATGTAAACTTTGAAAAATCAAGATTAGAATCATCTATTTAATTACTTCCTCTAGGCATTTATGAATAAATCACCGACGGACTTCCATACAATAACCAGACACCACAGCTAACTTAAACCAACTTACTAGTCTGTATGAATATGACTCTTCAATTTAACCATGCTAAATGAAATTAATTACCAATGCTGTAAGGAATACACAGTCTTCACAGAAGGATCAATCTAAATTTAAACCTGCATGAAGAGTTGAATAACCTAAAAGACTACACCTAGAATACATACTTCTGAGCCAGCTGACAGAGATAATCGACATTTTACTAATCTAAGAAGGTGTTAATACTACAGTAAATAAATGGAAACCTTTAAGGCGTAATAAAAACATGCATCTACGCTACAGAAAGCGTTGGCGTGCCACTACACGGAACCTGAAATGTAGGGTTCTGTCTGCCAGAACTTAATTCATCAAGGTGAGGAAGGGAAATCGCAGGCTGATCAGTCAGAGGTTATCGGAGCGCGGACAGAGCAGGAAATGGGGACGCAACCCTTAAACATATATGGGACCATCCTTAAGGTGCAAAAACACAATGGACAAACGCCCAATATACTGTATACAAAAACGCACTGTATACAAAAACGCATACAAAAATGCACGGATAAAAAAACGCATACAAAAATGCATGGATACAATATGGAATGCGCATATAATAACGATACAAAAATGCACTGTATACAAAAATGCACTGTATACCCAAACACACTGTATACCCAACGCACTGTGTACAAAAACGCATACAAAAATGCATGGATGCAAAAATGCATACAAAAACGCACTGATACAATATGGAATGCTCATACAATAACGATACAAAAACACACTGTATACAAAAACGCACTGTGTACCAAACGCACTGTATACCCAAAATGCACTATATACCCAACGCACTGAATATAAAATCGCATACAAAAATGCACGGATACAAAAATGCATACAGACAACAGTGGCAAAAAAATGCCCAATATCATTCAAAAACGCATCTCATTAAACCATTTAAAACGCAGACCAAAATGCCCAAAACGCATTGCCAGAAGATAAACGAATTGCCAGAAGATAAATTGAATTGCTAGGTTAAACGTTTTTCCAGAAGATCAAACAAATTGCTAGAGATGAAATAAATTGCCAGGTCTAAACACCAGATCAAGTGATCTTAGAAATCAACCAACAAGTGCTAGAGGGAAAACCATATCTAGTTTTACTTCCATAAAATATCAGCAAGCAAGATTGCCAGAACCGGCATTTTAGAACATTACAATCATCTTACAATTCCCATCCTAATATCTAATGCAATATACTCAATAAAATAAACGAGCGTACCTATTCCTTGTGCCTGCCTCGTATGTTGTTCGTGCCTCGATCGTAGTCCCGCACTCCTTGCCACTCCTGCTTGCCGACCGTGGAACCCTCACCGGTACCTCCCAGCCAATCGCTAGGGGTACTCTGCTTCCCCTTTAGCCCCCCGAGCCTCAAAGGGGCCCCACAAGATCCAGAGAAAAGACTAGCTTCTCAGCTCGCCTCCAAGGCTGAGCTACCACTACAATACAGCTGAGATAGACCCAACTCCTCACAAGCAATCCGTCAAGCCACAATCCGACAGCTTAACGTTATGCTAACCGTTCCTCCCTTCTTCCTTCTTTTCCCCTTCTTTTATAGAAATTTGAGACCCACCTACTTTCCTAAATCATTATTAATTAAATTTTTATGACAAACCTCTAAAAATTCACTGTCGTCCAAGTGTCACTAATCCCCACGGTTCTCCAAAAATCCATTTCTTTTTAATAATTAAAATACTCAATTCCCTCACTCCCCCTAAAGTCGCTCCTAAAATTACTCCTAGGGTTCCTAGATCCCCTCTCAGCTTTTAATAACTTTCCTAAGATGAAGTTTATGATTTTTAGTAACTCCTTAAATGTTGATTCCTTTTAACTTTTTACCCTATGTCTCCTACTTTCCATTACTAAGTTTCCTTTATTACAAGTTTCATCATTTCTATTTTTTTTTATTTCTCTCTTTTTATTATTATATTTTTTTTTTGTTAAACCCAAAATGATAAATGCGCTTAATAGTCTTTTCAATATATTTTTAAAATCCTAAATTTTTATACTCCCACTCTTTAATAATTTTAATTCTTCTTTAAAATTTAAAAACCCTGGGTTTCAATTAATTTATCCCCCTCATTACTTTACCCCCCCTTAGTTTAAGAAGAATTTAACTAACACATAGGAGGGTTTTAGTTTACGCCCTTATTGTTTATTTTTGTAGGATCTTTTCTTAGGGCTTATCAGAATTTTATCTTTGAGATGTTTTAAATTTAGGTTTAGATTGAACTAGGCAACAATTCATTAGGGGAGTCGTTTTAAGAATTTTATCAGGCGTTAAGGTCTTAGGGTCATCTAGGTTGTCTCATCATCATCATCAATGCGATGTGCCCTTTAGGACGCACCACGTGCTCCAAGGGTGCCACCCGTCTCGTTGCTTCTGTTGCGCGACATGCCCTTCATGATGCAGCACATGTTCCAAGGGTGCCACTCACTGACTTGTATTTCTTTGTGCGACGTGCCCTTCAGGATGCACCACGTGCTCCAAGGGTGCCACTCGCTGACTTGACGGATTGGTAGACATCTATAACCCATGGAGTCATCACTCTGCCAGATGAACTTATGGGAGACTAAGGGCTCTAAGGAATAAGGCCCCCGCCTTATTGAGCGCCCCTTAGAATCATCGTGAGAGACTATCGCAGTCTTCCCTCACGGCATCGTGGATCCTCTCGAACTAGGTAATCGTTAACCTACAGTTCGAGCCACGATGGGAGTGCTAGTAGGTTGTGGCAAGGCTGTTGTCCACACCTCTCCCTCAACCTCTCTGGAAATCATGTGTGGCCCCTTTACTCCATATGTGAGTCTGGTCAGCAAGCTATCGTCGGCCTACATCATCAACCATCATGTCAGAACATGTCAACGACATATCATCAAATCAATAAACATCATGGTAAATAAATCAACTCAAATATCACACTCCCTGACTCAATTCAGAGTCCAAGGGTTCCGTCGATGCCTCTGCATCCTCCAGGTCACAACCCTGCACACTCAAATAAACTGAGTCAATAGCACCTGTATATAACAATAGTAATACATCATGTCATCTATCATAACGCATCATAATCGAGTATAAATGTCTTAACGCTAGAAAAGTCCAGATCACTTGCGAGCAAGTGTCCTCAAATAATAAGTTTTGTAAGTACGCCAGAGCGAGATGTTACAGTTCTATAGCTAGTTGGTGATTCATTTCAGTAAAGATAAGTGATATTTGTCATGGTTTCATTTACATGTATATTTATTTTCGTTGTGTATCAATTATTATCTCTGATATTCGTGTTTATAATATGGATTCTTGTTGTATTATTATTGTGTATGTAATTATATTCATTTATTTTATGTTGTAGCATGAATCTTGATCTCTACATGTGAATATTTCATGCCTCTTTATTAATTAAAAATTCATCAGAATCCAAAATCATTTCACAAGTGAGTTTTGAAGTAGCATCGCCAACTTGTTGGTGGCTAGGTATGTTACAATAATTATTTCATATTATTCCTTGATTTCACTTGGTGACCACAAATTTTAAGTCGATGGAAAATTTCCCACAACCTGGAGACCATGGTTTATAAGTGGTCGAGATCAACTTATATAGCCCTATGATCCCTAAACCTTAATCCAAACCCAACCTCTAAACCTTTCATCCCTAGCCCCTAACCCCTCATACCCTATCCCCCTAATCCTTAAGACCCTAACCCCATTTTTTTTAAGCCCTTAAACCCCTAACCCATAAACCCTTAACCCCTAATCCCTTAACCCTTCAACCCTAAACCCTTAACTAATAATTCCTTAACCCTGAAGCCCCTAAAATATTAACCTATAACCTGGCCTAAACCCTTAATACATAACTCTAAACCCCAAACCCTTACTCCCTAAAACACCATTAACCTCTAAAACCATAGCTAGGACCTAAACCCCATAAACATACCTTAAAACCTAGCCCATTAACACATAACCCCTTAACTACCGAGACATAATCTATCCTTGTTAACCCTTAAACCGCTAAAAACTTAATCCCTAACCCATTACACACTGTACCATTAAATCTTCAACCTCTTAACGACTAAAACCTAACCTAAACCCTAATTAAAATATACATCTTATGTCTACTTATTTTGTTCTTAACTTACTCTCAATTTGTTATGTACAAAGAATATATCCATAAAGAAAAAAAAATCATTGTTTTTTTTCTACATTTAACATATAAATGTTCACAAAAACAAACTGCAATAGAAATGCATATGATGAATGACTTTCAAAGGGACGATATTCATGCTCGCCTTCAAGGTGTCCATACTCTATACAATGATTTTTAGTTTTTTTATTAAAAGTCTCCTTCTATTATAGCCTCTACACATTTTACAAGGGAAATAACATTTTAGATCACCCAAAGCCTCCAATTTAGATCCCACGTCTCCTTGTCCTCCCGAAGGAATGTTTTGTGACATTTTCCCTTACTAAACATTCATTGATGATTATCTTCAAAAATCAACCTAAGTAGTTTAACCATTTGTAATGCAATTAACAAAAGAAATTTGTTTTCTATTGTGACAAAAAAAACTATCCCATATATATAAGCTTTTCAAACCATCACTAGTATAGAAACCATGTCAAATGTCTCTAGTATTTCAATTTTTTTTAATTCTGTATCCCTTTTTCCTCATAATTCCGATGACTGATGACCAGAGAGATGTTTCTTATTAGTAAAAAAATATTGACATGGTCAAAATTTGTTGTGGGGACATTTGACCTGGTCAACCATCGGATATTCAATGGTGTCTCATGGCGTCGAATATCCACCGAAATGGAAGTAGGTATTGTTTCTCCGATGGTTATGTCCCATTCATCGGATAGTTGATGAATGCAGGGGGATTTTAAAAAAATACAAAAAATGAAAATACAATCCAACAGTATGGCCAATTTTATCAATACTATTGGAGTATGGTGTCAGTTTTTCCACCCATATGTAGTAGTGCAGAAACATTTCATGATAATTTATGGATGCTAAATATCCATTGTATGCAATATATCGAGCATATATTTTAAATAAGTTTAGTTTTTCCCAAGTTCCTCTCACATATTTATTTGTTGGTAAAGGCCAATGGTCATCCCTATGGGATGCGTAATGTTCTTATGCCTTTACCATAGGTGTCATATTATAAGAAAAATTTATTAGTCAATTCTAGTAGAGAGAGTACTAGGGTTGTACACATAAAATTATTCAAATCCTAAAGGGCCAATTTGAGAACCTCATTCAAAGTAAGAGAATTGTTTCTAAAAAGGTTGTGAGCAGAGAAAGACTCTTACTGTACTTCCTCATTAACGTTTGGTAGTAACCAGTGAGACTAAGAAAATGAATTAAACTTTTAATGGTTTTGAGATGAGGCCAATCCTTTATCACTAAAAATTTCTTCATATCCACATGTACACCATCATGACTAAAAATATGGCCCAAATATTCCAATTCCAAGACAACAAAGGAATATTCAGGCATCTTGAGAAATATTTGATGTCTAAAAATAATTTGTAAATTGTTATTCGCATGGGTGAAATGGGTGTGCTAAGTTTTATTGTAGATCAAGATGTTGTAAGAGAATACATTAAAAAAAGGATGTATCAAGGGTTGATATATTTTCTTATTGAGACTATGGAATGTTGAAGGTTTATTTCAAAGGCCAAAGGGAATGACCAAGAAATCATAATTTCCTTCATGATAGTGAAAATAAGTTTTGGAAATATCTACCTCCTCCATGCAGATTTGGTGATACCCTATGTGTCGATCAGTTTTGGTGAAGAATTGAGCACGTTTGCGATCATCCAATGGGTCATGAATGATGGGAATGGGGAATGTATCCTTGACTATTATTTTTCCAGGAGATTGAAATTTAGGACACATGCACCATGTTTCGTTTTTCTTGAGGATTGTGACAACCAATGATGAATAAGAGTTAGAAGTAGGGTTGATGACACCAATGGCTAGAAACTCCTAAACTATCTTTTTTATTTCATTTTTTGGGAAAATGTTTGATGATATGGGCATACATCAAGTGGCAAGATACCTAGTACAAGTGGAATCGAATTATCATGCTCACCGCTGGAGGGTGGCATACCTTCGATATTTTCATAGATTGATTGGTATTTATCCAATACTAACAACATGTAAGGATGAATGTGCTGAGAATGTATCTCAAAGGCTTGAATGACATGCAATTAATTGATAATACTTGAATCCCCCTTTTCAAGAATATTTTCCATATAGTGGGAGATTATGATCTCTAGAGAATTGGATATGATTCCTTTTAAAGTGTAATGATTCCTTTCCTAGTGGAGAATCATGTATAAATAAAACAAATCCATGTTCATGGGATGTAATTTTAATAACCATTCAACACATAAAAAAAATTTAGAACCACCCATTTCAATATAGAACATATTTTTCTCTCAAGGAATAATCACCCATTTGAATCCATGCATTTTCAAAATGACTCTAGGATCAAATGGAACCTCGATTACCAATGATGATCTCGAAGTCACTCACAACATGGATGTAAGACCCTTTTTCTTGGGATACAGATCAAAGAATGAATTTATGGGTGTTGTCATTGTCATTAAGATAATGAATGTTTGATGTTTTATGTAGCCAATCAATTTGAGGTTTTGGGGAGAACATACACCTGTTAAGGCATTCATAAGGATCTATAGTTCAACATCCTCTTGAGTAGATTTGGAAATGTCTTCAAAATATTTCCAAATATTATCTATGGTTACATATTCATATCGATCATCTTAAATGTCCTCTAACATGTCCATAAAGAGTTTTTTCTTCTTACATTTATGCTTGGGAAAATATTTCTTATCGTAGTTGTAGTAGAGAAATTTAAGTTAGAACTTTGAAATTTGTATGTGGGGTAACTTGTGGATCTTGAGGGGTAAAAATAATAGAGAGGGGTTCATAAGGCATCTTGAAATAGTGAAACATGGATGGGGAATAAAGGGTGCATTTTTAATTTTAGCATTGAGCACCTTTTGGTATTCTTGGGATCTTGGACAGGATTTAAACCAAGTAATAGCATGAGCCTATTCCCATATCTTTGATTTTAGACCATTGAAAAATAATTCCTTGAAAAACCTATCAGACATGAATTTGGTGTGGATGGAAAGTTGCACAAAACAGGAAATGAACTAGTTGACTATACTATATTGTTTAAGATTGGTCAGTCGTCTGAAATAATTATTTTCTATTTCAAAGTGTTCATAAAGGTATGGAAAAAATGATGTTCAAGAAATATAATCTGGTGGGAGTTCTTATCCCATTAGCACCATTTCCAAAATTTAGGATATAAATATAGGATACCCACATGAAGTTTCATTAATTCATTGGTGATTCCATGTAGTGAAAATTAATGATTCATGTGAGTGACCTGGCATGTGGGGTCAGATACATCATATTTGTTGAGATCAAATTTATGGAGTCTATGCCATATTTGATCCATATGATTATGCAAAAGTGGTGTAGAATGAGGAACCATTGGATTAGATGATTTGTATCCTTCCTTTTGGGACCATTGGTCCTATCATTGATAAACAAAAAATTAATCTTACATCAGCTCGATTTTAGACAACTCTTCAGTGATTGACTCTAGGTTGGTGAGTTTAGCTTGGATGTAACATACCCAGTGACCAAGCTCGGTCCACGCTTCTCCAAGAATGCACTTTGTTGAGGAAAAGATATGAAATGATCTTACTCAAGCATTTTCATATTTTTCTTGGCTAAATATAAATATACAATAATGTCATCCTAGGTTTATAGACATCAAAAATAAAATCCTAACTCACAAGTATCAATTACAAGTCCTTAGACTAGTCTTTTTCAGAAATAAAATCTTGTTGGAAAATTCATTTTAATAAGATTTTCTAGATATAATAATTGTTGAAAACAAGTGTAAATATAGAATTAAGACACCAAGATGATAACCAATACAAATGAGACATAAATCAATCCTTTATTTCATTCCAATTCACCAAAGAGTCATTTCTTTATAAAATCACATACAAAAATTTTGGACCAAATTCAAACTTAGACATCCCCGATGGAATAGACAAAAGGACCTCTCACAAAAAATAAAAACTAAACTCTAGAAGTTGGATCATCTTGCCACATATTGATGCCCACTTGAATCTGCACAATATCCTTTGTTAGTCATGAAAACTAATTCAAAAACAGACAAGTCTACACAGACTATCAAGGATAGATCAACATCTCTGGAAAAAAAGTGTCTGAATGATGTAATTCAACCCTAAATGTTGTTGTCTACAATAAGAGCATGCTATCATAAAAGACAATTAGGCTTGTGATAAACTAAGGAATGAATGAAAACTGAACTATCTCAACATAACTCAAATATGAAACCTTAGTATGCTTCTCCTTCTATCCTCCCTTGTTCCTCCCTTTCCTTTTTCCTTTAAGAAAATTAGAATTGGTTGAAGTAGTTGAACCACCTCATTAGTTAAGTTAACAAAAAACTCAACCATCATTTTATTTAAGAGGAGGAAAAGTAATAAATCATAATAAGGGTTTTAATTAAATAATAACTAGTAGGTGGGACCCCTTGTGACTCCCATTTAGTTCTTAAAAACTATAACATAACTAGTCAATTAAAAAAGAACATCTCTCCTTGTGAATCTCATCATCACATTCACATTTGACAATTTATCGCATTTATATTTGACGTTGTTTTCAAAAATTCATTACTCTATGTCGAAAAATAAAACATGTTGTCCAAAAAATTATGAAGTCAACTTTCATCAACAATAAATAAAATAAAAACTCAAAAGCCATATTTCCCACTATGATATGCAATATTTCCTTCATTGTTGTTGTCACACTTCAATTTTCCTGAATTTTCTTAAATTTTCCTTTGGCTGCACTGAGCCTTTAGGCCTAATATCGCTGATCAGGTGAGAACTATCGTCCTTCAAATGCATCTGGGAAGACATAGTTTTGTCAGAGCCATTGGAGTGAAAGGAATGGGCAACAATGGCTTCAATTTTGTCAAGGGCATGGTGGGCCTCAATTTCTAACCTTTTGCTAGCATGAGAGGACTGAACTAGTGAGTGAACAGGTGCATCTTGGACAATCGAGTTAATAGGCGGGCAAGCAAGTTAGGAAAAATTGGTCCATCCGCGATGTTGAGAGACTCTTGGGTGCACAATCTCTTTCCATCTGTCATTTTCAGGAACCTCGGGTTGCAATGAGACATGAGGGGGAACGAGAATACCAAGGGTTTGAGGATATTTGAAAGGAGACCTTTTAGGCCTGGGTTGGACCACTCCTTACCCAATACAATTGAAAACTATCTAAAACAACTTGGTTAACTCTTGTGATTCAACATCAAAGTGTATGGAGAACCTTGGTCTTCCTGAGCATCTGTTCCAATTACCTCTCCCTTGGTTGCCTCTACCATGGATACCTCATATGAAAAAGTTGATTCCTGCATGCATGATTGGTTAGAAAATAGTCCTTTTAACAACCATATCAGGCTCTTTAAAAATATGAAATAGATTTTGGCTCAACAACATATAGGCTCATGCAATCCAATCCATATAAATTGTTGAACTATTTTCAATGAGAAGGGGGTGAACAAAAGGTCTTGGGATATGCAAGGGGCTTGTATTTAGTGAAAAATGATAAAATGAAGGGGAAAAGAACATAATTACTACTCAAAGACAACAAACAATCAATTGTAATGAAGACCAAACAAAACATAATTGTGATCCAACCAAGAAAATGTAACTTCCAACTGCTTCAATACATAATTCTTCCTGACTGTAATAAAATTTTAGAACATGGAGTGAAAAATGAATGTGGGAAGGCGAGGGGGTTGTAATTAGCGGAAAGAGAAATAATGGTAGGGAAAGAGAGTGATTATTGTTCATAAAATTAATTAAGTGATCCATAAAATCATTCTATAAAAGGAAACATACCAACCAAATGATCATTGAGACCCCAAGATAATTATTGTGTACAATTCAAGCAATCCTGTGTATTAACTTGCTCATTGTTCATAATCAAATATTTAACATAGTGTCATCAAACAAGACAATATGAATTACAAAAAAATCTGTAGGGGATCTATGTTCCTCTCATTTATCCATTTAATATTTTAAAACAATTCCCAAATGCATAAACAATCACTTATTTCCATGTTGTTCAACATCAAAATCAACCACTGCTCACAAATTATTTCAATCATCAAATACAACTCAAAGGTCATGCTCAATTCTGTCCTTTAATAATTAAATTGCAATGAGGTTATACTATCACAACTCATGTACCTACCACTATTAAAAATCATGATATTCATTAATGCACATATCAGACAGCCACATACAACCATTCTAAATGTAAATATCTTGACTTTCCATTTAACCTCATAGACATCCATCACCATTCAACACATACTATATTGTGGAATACATAGACATCCGACAAAACAAAGGAGCCTTTTTATGACTATACAGGTTCAATCACTCTAAGTCTAAACATCCATAGTCTGGGCTATGGATCCAATACAACGAGGCAGCAACAACAGACCCGATTTCACAACACAAACCGACCAAAATGCTACAAAACCATATTTAAAAGTCCGTGACCCTCTTTGATGGCGCAATAAAATAATATCGATAGTGGATAACCTTACAACATTCCCATTTGACAATTTTAAAACATAGTCACAACATTATTAACTCAACCTACAATGTTGAGATATCAATCCAATACAAGGAGTCAGCAATAATATTGCTCAAATTAATCAAACTGCAACAAAACCATACTTTGTAAAAACTCATGCCCCTCCTTGATGACACAATCAAATAACCATAAAATATATAATGGATGGAAATACCATGATCATCACAATTGAAATAATCCATTTGTTCATTAAAAACGCATAGCCACAGTAATCATTTACTCATGCTCTAGGCACATCACACATACCCACACATCACGCACAAAGAATCATTGTGCATTAATCAATTGTAAAGTAATTCTTATTTAACATTTCAATAATCCCAATTTAAAAGACAATGATTGTGTATCAATGACATTCTTCAATCAACCAATTTCAATAATGAGCTTATCAATTAGACTTTCATAATAACCAATTGCAGTGACTAAGTACCAATAAGAAAAACAGTGTAAGGATAATCAACAGAGATGAGTTAACAATAGAACATTATCGATGATGCATCACCAATTAATAACAAGGATTGTCCCTATGGACCAACACAGGGGGACATGGATTTTCGCCTCAACATCGGTTGATAACCTCTGAGACCAATTGTGTAGGAACAGGGTATACAACAAATGTTTTCACAGACATGGTGACAATTCTCGTGATAGGAGAGACTATGAACAGAGAATCCCGACTCCATTTTAAACTTGTGACAAGACTTAGAACACACAGGGTATAATCCTTGTGGGTCTCCCATCCAACCCAAGAATGTTGAGCTAGCACAAGGCCGAGAAATAAAAGTCACCTTAAGCAATCCCTTTGGAAACCATCCATCACAACCCATTGTGCAACATTAGTAACATGAACGAACTCATACCCAAGTGAAGAAAAGTGTAGTGACACAATGCATTCAAAACCCCATAATAGCAAAAGACTGGGTATGGAATACGTAGGCATGGAGACAACTAGCCACTCTAAATCAAATGAAACTCTCTCACTAAAACCATCAAGGATCACATAGAACATCTATGGCTGCCAATACCGAGAATGACCAATAACTCTTTGAATTCAAACCTTATTGCAATGAAAACCACCAACGATTCATTCCAGAAACATATCACCAATTTATACAGTTTCCCAACTCAAGGAAAGAACAAACCCATACATATTGAGCCACTATCTATTTCATAACTAGAGAAAATTCATCGATGGCCAAAAACACATACCTGTCACCAAGAACTCCTTAAAAAACGAATTGGGTGAGCGGTTCTCCCTCTGCTTGAAAATCAGATCCTAACCACAACAAAAACAGTTGAAAAATAGCCTGACTAGGGTGGCATCCAACCAAAGAGTAAGTGTGACGTGCAATAAATGAATGTCACCTCCACCCCCAATTAATTAATTTCTCAATACATGTCATCCATTAATCCATTAACCATTCATTTAAACCATGCATTGGAATCAACATCTATCACTTGTCAAATGTGCCACCCACATCATATATTACCATTTCCAACTTAACCATAATTCATATCAACTATATACTAAACAAATCACATAGCCATTAACTTATTATCTATGATAACAACAATCATTTAAATTTTGATGCATGTAGGTAGCATAAGAGCATAGTTTGATTCCTCCTTTATTCATTTGTTTATATTTCTTTTTCCCTTTCCCAACTTCTCTTTATGTTTTGTTACTAACATGTCTCTTGTATAGGTGTCCCAATAATGGATCCAAGAACAGATAGCAATGATAACAATGGATAACATAGGTCATTGTGACATAAAATTGGAACCTAGAGCAGCAGGGAAAAACATGTAACATGCCTTGTCCATCATCCAATTATTGCCATAAGAACCAACACATAATAGGCCCTATCCATCGCAAATAGAACAGGATCTCATCAACCATGTAAGCAGTGTCAAACAGTGGAACAAACATCAAATAAGAGTTCCATATTATCTCCCAATCTATAAGGGGGTCCCACCTACTAGTATTATTCTTATTGTATCTTATAATAATAAGATTTAGCAGTACTTTGTGGGAAAAAAACCTTGTTACGATTTTTAATTGTTAACAAACAGGTGAATCCACAGGGAAATTTGTTTTCAATAGATTTAGAACTCATAGCTCATAGTTTCATAGACCAAGAATAGTAGAAAAATAAGATATAACCATGAAGATTATGGAATAGGGGGAACTGAGTGGATTTAATGGAAAAATAACTTGGAACTTGGGAATAGCTCGTGAAAAGTGTTGAGTATGAGGGGTTTTACCACTATGTGCATAATCATTTAGCCAGAATATGCTCTTTATTTCAAGGAGAAAAATTATAGATTTTCTCTTTAAAATCTCAAATGGATGAAGAAATGGCAAGAAGAAGAGGGACATAACCAATCTCTTTATAAAAAAACAATGAAAGAAGATATAAAATTCAAGTATGCTTCAGGGGAAATATCATAACAACTATGTAAACTTGATTCTTATTGACTAACAATGATTTGCAGGAGTGTGACTATGGCAAAACAGATCTAATCATCCTATTTTAAACAAATTAACTGGAAGATTGTAGGAAACAAAATCATGACATAAGTAAATTTCGCAAAAATAAAAATAGTAGTAATAAAATGAAAGAAACATAAAAGTAGTAGGAAAACTTAAAACAAATAGAAGAAGTCAAACTACTGTAAGGTAGAAAAAAAAATATCACAAAAGGGAAAGAAGAGCTAGGTTACTAGTATACAAAAAATCCAAACAGCATTAGAACTTTTCACGTCGGTCCCTCACAATGTTTCAAGCGAGAACCATTAGTGCTATATGAAAACCATTGCTCCTATAAATAGTTTAGAATGTGAGAGTTAGTGTCCAGGACAAAATAAATTTTGAAAGGACCTAGAAATAACACTTGGAACTTTGAGGTAGTTATCATCCTTTTAACGCATATGATTAGATCATCAAAGTAGATGTGGATGATGATCAATTCATCAAGAGTTGTGTGGATAGGTCTTTTAAAAGTGGTACTTTCATTAGGTAAGAAAGAAAACCAACATTTATAGGTCATGGTACCCCGAATTGAGATAGGAGTGGTTTTATGAACATCCGCCCCTTTTACCTTGATTTTATTGTAACCCAAAATTTCCTCAAGTAAGGGCCTCGTCTGTGACCTTATAACCTTATACATAATCATTTCCATATTGAGAGGAGGAAAAGGATTTCTCATAATATCCTGACCTAAATCACTAAAATGAATGTAGTTTATAATATGATCAGTGACCTTCGAAATGGGTATCCAATTGGAAACCCATTCAGGATAGACAAGAAAAATAATCCTAGCCTCTAAGAAATTTTCCAACTCCTTTTGAAAAGTTTCTTTAATTACAGAGTTAATAGGCCCTTGCTTTTGCCTAGCTGGTTTCATGCCTTCCTTGATTGGGATGGCATGTTGTGTAAAACCAGGATCAAAACCACGAAGATCCTCATAGAACCAAGAGAAAACAATTTGCAATTCATCAAGTAGCTTGGAAAACTTCGTTTCTTCTTTATCGGAACATTGGGTACTTATTTTAACATTCTTGGAAGACTCAAGTGCCCCAATATTCCAGGATATGGTTTCACCCACCTTCCTTCTTGACCCCTCTTCTCTCTATTTCTCTTTATTTCCGATATCACTCGATGAAAATGAACTCTCAAGAGGAGTCAAGCCCTTAGGAATTTTGTTATTTTCTATGAATGTCATTTCCTTGGGCTTAATAGGTTCATATTGAATGAAAACATAAATGCTCTCATCATCAGGGAAGACCTGCCAAGATCCTACATTGTTCACGATATGTGAACAATATAGGGATTGAAAACAATAATCATGCATGTGAGGAAAACTTTGTTGATTAAGAAAAGTTGCAAAAACAACTAACCGATCAACCATTGAATTTAGATCCCTCTTAACATTAGTGATATTGAAAGATAAAAGGTTCGAGATAAGTTCCCAAACAATTTGGGTGTATCGTTCCATCAGTTTGTTTCTAGGAGAGCATACCTTACATATCAAATTCACAAAAAGCTCAGAATCTCCAAAAATTGAAAGGTGACCACAACCAAGATTAAGGGTTCTTTCAATTCCTAATAATAAATCTTTGAATTCAGTGACATTGTTTGTGCAAGAAAACTCCAACCTGTAAGACACATTATGAATTTTCCCTACAGGGGAAACCAAGATAATGCCAGCCCCATTTCTGGTACCAACCTCCCCACTCTCCTTTCTCTCCTTTTAGGGATGGCTCGACCTCGCATTATAGGATCATTCAAATCTCTAAGTCGAATGACTCATCGGGCTCTTGAGGGAACCAATTTGACTTGACACAGGTCCCCTTCTATTTCTCGGCACCCACGATGAGGCACTTGCAGACCCTTCCCTTAGCTCTCGCGGCTAATATCCTCTGTTGATATGACCACAGACTGTGACCATGGGATAACTCCTTTCACGATCTCTCACTTCGAGACTTTTGAAAACTTCTTCCTCCATTTTTCCGATTTCGGAATCAACAAATGCTTCAAGACCAGATCTATGGTCCTTGTTCCTCTCGCGATCAATGGCTGTGATTGAATTGTGAGTTTCGATTTCGTGAGTCCTGTCTCCTCTCAACTCTTCTCATCTGAATTACAAACCAATGATGTGTTGATCCCTTGCCACGCATCCTTCCATATCCAATGGCCTAGATTTGAAATCACTCTTTGTGACTTCGTGTAGATCCTTGTTCACTCCCACAAGCCTTCTGAAGTTCCTTCTCCTAAACCTCTTGATCTTCTACCACCTATCTCCTCCTTGATGATGGGTATTTTATCCATATTCTATACTTCATAAAGTCCTCAAATCCTTTGTTCACTTAGAACAATTTTTATTTTGAGACTTAGATTGTTCTCAAAACTACTTTTAGCACTCCCTGCAAAAATCACTGCAACTCTCCTGCGACTTTGCTCGGATTGGAAACCTCCAAGGTTCCAAGTTCTTCTATGATCTTCTCATGCCCTCCTGGTAGTTTCTCTCCCTTCATTCTGATATTATAAGGTGAACAATCGATACCTTAGGCACACTCCTTAAGGGGGATCATTTCTTCGATGAATTCTCCCTCAGACTTATGGAAAGGTTTAAGGCATCTCCTTTCCTTTGTCGATGCCCTTCTTACAAATCCTTCCTTCACCAGAATTTTCAGTAATTATGGTATTCTTTCATACCCTCAACCATTTAGTTCCTGGGTATGCTCACGCAAGCTCGATTCCCTCTTGGCAGAGTATTCTAGAGTGTTTAGTAACTTTGCATTGTGTCTCTCTCCACACAACCTTTAATTTTAAGGTACCTAACCACCTTGAAATTTCTCCCTGCATCTGTGAGTAAATCTGGCATACCCACCTGAAAGCTTCTCTTCTGACTCCACTGAGTTCAGACCCTCATTCCTCGCATCGGATTACAAAGTTTTCCATCTCTTTCGCACACTCCTTACACTTACCCCAGAGAACCAAAATTAACTTAGCACACTTACAGATAGAAAATTGTATCTCTATCCTTACAGACAATTTCTAATATCCATATACAATTCACAAACATGTAAAGGACATTCACAACACAACACCCATTACAAAGAAATATAAAACATGAAAAAATATCATTTTCTATTAGTGGTGGAATGCCAATTTACAATGGTGGAGTCCGAGCTCCAACTGAGTCTCGACTCTCTTTGTTTTCTTCTCTAACTATCTAGAACTATCCAAAAGTTCATCACCTAATATCAAACAACCTATAATTTTCCTATAATACAAATATTTATACAAGAGGGGCTCCATGAGCTTCCCTCACGAGCCACCTAATGGTGTCAAATCACCATCCCTAAGGCTTATCAAAAGTCCAAATTACAATGATGGAAATTTTTCTCCAAATCGTACATAGATCTGTTTTTTCGTCAGCCTATTAATGGTAACCTTATATGTATCTTGTGCGAAAGAACAATTTGGATATTCCATCTTATCTTCAATTAATGCCTGGATCATTTCTTGGATTCTCAAAGAAAAAATGAGAGGGTGATGCCTCTCCTTTCTTGAATGCACACTATGCGTGTTGATTAGATGGCATGCGTTGACATGGAGCGATGCTCCTGCATCAATTTCCTTCATTAGAGAATGAACCATCAAAGTGAATGTGCTACATATCATCATCTAAATCGATTTGTTCCAAAGGAATATTATCCTCCTCATCAAATATGGAATACACTCCTAGGTCCTCTTCGATATAGTTTACACTAGATTGGGAAACACTCTCTATGTAGGGTGAAATCCTTCCCTCTCTAAGGACTATAATGTTCTTACCATTCTGAGGCATGGATAAATGTGTCCCGTTGAGTGAGAGGTATCCAGTTGTTAAGGCTTGTCAATCTCTTCCCAAGATAATTGAGTAATTGCTTACATGCATATCAATTACCTGAATGCTAAGGGTTGTCCTTATTTCAGTATGAGTTCATAAAACTAAGGTCACATCCTTAATCTCTCCTATGGTTTTTGGTTGTAGAATATTATAAATGATCATGCTTCTGGCGTTTTCATTTGTATAGGAAAATCCTATCTCTTCCATAATAATCTTCAACATCACACTTGAGCCTGAACCACCATCAATCAGGCAACAATTGGCAATTGTATCCATAATCTTTAAATAAATATAAAAACGGGGATTTTCTACAGGGTATATAAAGTTATGTACACCTAATTTATACACAAATGAATTTTCTTCGTTTACCTCTTCAAGAATATTGGCTACAATGGAAGCTTTTCCTTCCATGAATTGTTTCAGATGCATCTGTTGTTTAGGAATGACAACCATGTCCAAAAGGGTTGCATCTTCTTTGATTTTGGCCAACTAGTTCAATATATTGTATTTGGAAGAGGGGAGAGGAGAATTTGTTCCTTGACTGTCAGGAACCTTAGGAACCTGAATAGTAGGAATGGGTGAGGATGAGCTTGGGATAGAGGAATTGAGGGGAGAATCAAATTTTACTTTGGGAGCATAGGATTTGTTCCTAGTATTGATGACCATGACATATTCTACCTCTGAAAAATCTAGGACAACAATAGTAGCTTATTGTCTCTTACCAAAGATCTTATCTCTGGCACTCTTCTTTACCTCACATGTGGTTTCCTCATGGTGTTCCTTACAAAAGTTACACCGACTTCCAGGCAAGGTGGATTTTGGATGAAAATTGTTTTCAATTGGATTCTTAAAGGGGTTTGTAAAAGAGGATGAAGCTCCAGGGGTGAGAGGTGAGGCAATCCCCCTTTGCTCGAATGCTATCATATGATTTTTCATATCTTGGACTAGCTGTCAGAGGGTGGACATGCCTATCTATCTAACTGATTCCCCTTGGTGAAGACATGTTCTTTCAAGCTTTTATTCATACTCTGAATAATTATGTAGAGTAGAACTGAGATTATCAATGTATTGTTCCTCAAGCCTATGATAGTAGGGGGAAGCCAATGCATTGTAGTAATGCATGAAAGTGGCTTGGTTCAGAGGGAACATGAGTTTAGGGATTTGATTGTATAACTTGGTGAAATGAAAGCTGAAAGACTTGATGGTCTTGCAATCCTTATAGGCGATGTTATTATATTCCCTTAACTTCTCGGCTGGGCTTTCATATTTCCCATAAGTGGATAGGAACCAATAGATTAAGTCCTCCCAAGTAGACATAATCTTAGGAGGAAGGTCAAAGAAATTGGTCGCAGCCTTTCCTTCCAAGGAATTGTCAAATAAGCACATGCAAGTATCATTTTAATCGGCTCCTATGTTATGACAAGAATTAGAAAATGCCACCAGGTGTTTGTTTGTAGTCACAATGTTATTTCCTCAAACCCTAGGAATATTCTCTTTAAATTTAGGAAGTGGATGAGTAGTAGGTTCTAGGTTAAGATGAGAGGACACATGCCACAATTTGGTTTTGGTGTCTTCTCTGAACTGAAAAAGCCCATACTTTTTAATGAATTTGGTGGGACTCGTGGTAGATTGGACATGGATATGGTGGCTATATAAGATACCAATCACTGGCGAAGATGAAGACTAAGAGGATGAAGCGCTTCCAGTGCCACAAGAGCCACCACTAGATTCCATCTTGTGGATGATAGATGAGGGAAAGAAAGACGAACTAGATGAATCAGACAAAGTTCTCCTTAGAGAACTGTGTTGGGAAGATAACACAACATTCCTTATTCTTATTTCAACAATAGGATTGATTTCTAGTGACAGTCCTCTTCTTCTTATAGAAGAACGAGAGTCTAAGGACATGAAAGAAAGGCCAAAACTGAAGAAACAAGAAGGTCACTGTTGATTTCTAGGTTTTCTACATCTAGATTCCAATCGTTCTTGAGCACTAATATCTCGTTCAATTGCTGCCCAAGAATGGTTAAGCTCAACACGGGTATTGGCAGTGTCTAAAATGGTATTAAACAAATTCAAAGAAATGTTGGTCTTATCTTGAAGACCGGTCTCAATATTGGGATGCCTTGTATTAGGCACAATCATTAAGAAATAAAATAGTCAAAGAATCAATATCATAAAAATAGATGTATCGATGAAAATCGAGTATAAAAATTAACCAGAGAGATATCGAAGATCTGCCCAGTATGGTCACCAAATAAATGTTCAGGAAAAGATATCAAATGATCTTACTCAAATATTTTCAGATTCTTCTTGGCTAAAGAAAAATAGACAGGAATGTCACCCTATATTTATAGCCATCAAAAATAAAATCCTAACTCACAAGTATCAATTACAAGTGCTTAGTCTAGTCTTTTTTATAAATAAAAGATTACTGGAAAATTCATTTTAATGTGATTTTATGGATATAATAGTTGTTGAAAAAAAGTGTAAAGATAGAAGTAAGACACCAAGATGATAATCAAGACATATGAGACATAGTTAAATCCTTTATTTCATTCCAATTCACCAAAGAGTCATTTCTTTACAAAATCTCATACAGAAATTTCAGACCAATGTCAAACTTAGACATCACCAATGGAACATACAAAAGGACCTCTGATAGAAAATCAAAATTGAACTCTAAAAGATGGATCAACTTGCCACAGATTGCTGCCCACTCGACTTTGCACAATATCCTTTATCAATCATGAAAAATAATTCACAAACAAACAAGTCTACACACACTATGAAAGATAGATCAACATCCCTGAAAAACAAGTGTCTGGATGATGTAATCCATCCCTAAATGTTGTTTTATAAAATAAGACCTTTCTCTCATAAAAGAGAATTAGGCTTGTGATAAATTAAGGAATGAATGAAAACTGAACTATGTTAACATAACTCAAAGAGAAAACCTTAGTATGTTTCTCCTTCTATCCTCCCTTGTTCCTCCCTTTCCTTTTTCCTTTAAGCAAATTAGAATTGGTTGAAGTAGTTGAACCACCTCATTAGTTAAGTTAACAAATAACTCAACCAACTTTTTAGTTAAGGGGAAAAAAAGTAATAAATCATAATAAGGGTTTTAAATAAATAATAACTAGTAGGTAGGACCCCTTGTGACTCCCATTTGGCTCTTAAAAATTATAAAATAACTAGTCAATTAATCAAGAACATCTCTCCTTGTGACTCCCATCATCACATGCACATTTGAAAATTTATCTCATTTATATTTGACATTGTTTTCAAAAATGCATTACTCATATGTCCAAAAATAAAACATGTTGTCCAAAATTTTCTGAAGTCAACTGTCATCAACAATAGATAAAATAAAAACTCAAAATCCATATTTTCCACTCTGAGATGCAATCTTTCCTTGATTGTTGTTGTCACCCTTCCATTTTCCTAAATTTTCCTTTGGCTGCATTGAGCATTTAGGCCTAATTTCATTTATCACGTGAGAACAATCATCCCTCAAATGCATCTAGGAAGACACAGATTTGTCAGAGCCATTGGAGGGTGAGGAAGGGGAAACAGTGGATTTTCCTTTGTTAAGGGCATGGTGGGCATAGATTTTCAACCTTTTTCTAGCATGAGAGGATTGAACTGGTGAGTGAACAGGTGTGGCTTGGACAATTGGGTTAATAGGTGGGGGAGAAGGTAAGAACAAATTGGGCTAGCCACGATGTTGGGAGATTGTCGGGTGAACAATCTCTTTCCATCCATAGTTTTAGGGAACCTCTGGTTGCAATGAGACATGAGGGGGAACAGGAATACTAGGGGGTTATGCAGCTTGGAAAGGAGGCCTTTCAGGCCTAGGTTGGACTATTCCTTTCCCAATCCAATTGAGAAATCCAGCCTGAAACAACTGGCCTAACTCTCTCGATTCAACATCAAAGTGTATGGAGAACCTTGGCCTTTTTGGGCCTCTGTTCCAATTACCTCTCCCTCGGTGGCCTATTCCATAGATACCTCAGCTACAAAATCTCATTCCTGCATGCATGATTGATTAAAAACTAGTCCTTTTAACAACCATACATGATAACTCTTTAAAAATATGAAATAGATTTTGCCTCAACAACATATCAGGCTCATGCAATCCAATCCATATAAATTGTTTAACTGTTATCAATGAGTAGGGGGTGAACAAAAGGTCCTGGGATATGTGAGGGGCTTGTATTTAGCGAAAAAATGATAAAATGAGCGGGAAAAGAACACCGTTACTTCTCAAAGACAACAAACAATCAACTGTAATGCAAACCAAAGAAAATATCACTATCATCCAACCAATAAAATGTAACTTCCAACTACTTTAATACAAAATTCTTCTTGATTGTAATTAAATTTTAGAACAGGGAGTGAAAAATGAATGTGGGAAGGCAAGGGGGTTGTAATTAGTGGAAATCAAAATAATGGTAGGGAAAGAGAGCGATTACTATTCATAAAATTAATAAGTGATCTAGAAAACCATTCTTTAAAAGGAAACATACCAACCAAATGATCACTGGGACCCCAAAATAATTATTGTGTATAGTTCAAGTAATCATCTGAATTAACTTGCTCATTGTTCGTAATCAAATATTTAACACAGTGTCATCAAACAAGACAATATGCATTCCAAAAAAATCTGTAGGGGAGATATGTTCCTCTCATTTGTCCATTTAATATTTTGAAACAATTCCCAAATGCATAAACAATCACTTATTTACACTATGTTCAACATCAAAATCAACCACTACTCACAAATTATTTCAATCATCAAATGCAACTCAAAGGTCATGCTCAATTATGTCCTTTAATAATTAAATTGCAATGAGGTTATACTGTCACATCACCTATTCTTACCACTGTTAAAAACAATGATATTCATCAATACACATAACAGATAGCCAAATACAATCATTCTAAATGTAAAGATCTTGACTTTCCATTTCACATAATAGACAACCATCACCATTCAACACATACTATGTTGTGGAATACATAGACATCCAACAAAACAAAAGAGAATTTTTATAATTGTACAGGTTGAATCAATCTAAGTCTAAAGATCCATAGTCTGGGCTATCGATCCAATACAATGAGGCAACAATAGCAGGCCCGATTTAATAACACAAACCGACCAAAATTTCACAAAACCATATTTAAAATCTTGTGACCCTCTCTGATGGCACAATTAAATAATATCAATAGTGGATAACCATGCCATAACTACCTTGATTGGAACATTCCCATTTGACAATTTTAAAATGCACATTCATAGTATTATTAACTCAACCTACAATGCTAAGCAACCAATCCAATACAAGGAGGCAACAACAATATTGCTCAAACTGCAACAAAACCATGCTGTGTAAAACCTTGTGCCCATCCTTGATGATGCAATCAAATAACCATAAAATATACATTGGATGAAAATACCATGATCATCATGATTGCAATAATCCATTTGGCCATTAAAAACACATAGTCATATTAATCCTTTACTCATGTTGTAGGAACACCACATATACCCACGCATCATGCGTGAAGAATCATTGTGCATTAATCAATTGTAAGCTAATGCTTAGTTAACATTTCAATAATCCCAATGTAAAAGACAATGACTATGTATCAAACCCATTCTTCAATCAACCAATTTCATTGCTGATCTTATTAATTAGACTTTCATAATAACCAATTGTAGTGACTAAGTACCAATAAGAAAAACATTGTAAGGATAATCAATCGAGATGAGTTAACAATAGAACATTATCTACGATGCATCACCAATTCATAACAAGGATTGTCCTTTTGGACCAACACAGGGGGACATGGAGTCACCCCCCAACATTAGGTGATAACCTCCGAGACCAATGGTGCATTCATAGGGTATACCACAAATGTCTTTGTAGACTGGGTGACAATTCCCATGATAGGAGAGACTATAAATAGAGGAGTCCGACTCCATTTTGACCTTGTAAGAAGACTTAGAGCATGTAGGGTATAACCCTCATGGGTCTCCAAACCAACCTGAGAATGTTGATCTAGGACAGGGCCAATAAATAATAGTCACCTTAAGCAAGCCCTTTGGAAATCGACCATCACAATCCACTGCACAATATTAGTAACATGAACAAACTCATACCCAAGTGTAGCAAAGTGCAGTGACACAATGCATTCAAAACCCCATAAAAAGAAAAGACTGGGTATGGAATACATAGGCATGGAGACAACCAACCACTTTAAATCAAATGAAACCCTCCAACTAAAACCACCAAGGATGATAGAGAAACTTTATGGCTCGCAATACCCAGAAGAACCAATAACTCTATGACTTCAAACCTTATTGCAATGCAAACCACCAACGATTCATTCCAGAAAAATATCACCAATTTACATAGTTGCCTGACTCAATAAAAGCACAAACCCATATATATAGAGACACTATCTATTTCATAACCAGAGCAAATTCATGGATGGCCAAAAAGACATACCTGTAACCAAGAATTCCTTAAAATGCGAATCGACTGAGCGGTTCTCCCTCTACTTGAAAATTAGAGTGTAATCACAACAAACATAGTTAAACAATAGACCGAATAGGGTCACGACCAACATAAGAGTAAGGGTGATGTGAAGTAAATGCATGTTGCCTCCACCCCCAGTCAATTAATTTCTCAGTACACGCTAACCATTAATGCATTAACCATTGATTTAAACTATGCATTGGAATCAATATCTATCACTTGTCAAACGCCCCACCCACATCATATCTTACCATTTCCAAGTTAACCATAATTCATATCAACTATATACTCAAAAAATCACAGAGCCATTAACTTATTAGCTAGGATAACAACAACTGTTTAAATTTCAATGCATGTAGGTAGCATAAAGCATAGTTTGATTCCTCCTTTTTGCATTTGTTTATATCTCTTTTTCCCTTTCCCAAATTCTCTTTATGTTTTGTTACTAACATGTCTCTTGTGAAGGTGTCCCAGTAACAAATCCAAGAGCAGATAGCAATGATAAAAATGGATAACATAGGTCGTTGTGACATAACATTTGAACCTAGAGAAGCAGGGAAACACATATAACATGCCTTGTCCATCATCCAATTGTCTTCATTAGAACTAACAGATAATAGGCCCTATCAATTGCCAATAAAAAAAGAGCTCATCAACCATGTAATCAGTGTTGAAGAGTGCCACAAACATCAAATAAGAGCCCCATATTATCTTCCAATATACAAGGGGGTCCCACCTACTATTATTATTCCTATTGTATCTTATAATAATAGGATTTAGAAATACTTTGCGGGCATAAAACCTGATTGCGATTTTTAATCATCAACACACTCATTGAACTATTTTCTAATTCCGATAACATATAACTAATAAAGAATCATTAAAGACTCACATGAAATAATCAAGATTCATGCTACAACTTAAAATAAGTCAATAATATGCCATGCACAACAACAACTTCCAAGCATGCATATTATAAAAACAATTTTCATAGATAATAATCAATATACAACAGAAATAAATATACAATCATAGAAACACATAAAAAATATCAGTTATTTTAAACAAAATCAATCACCAACCATTGCAGACTAAGGATGTTCCACCCAAATTTAGACAATATTGTTCCAAGCCTCAACAACAGGTCACCCCTAAGCCAGGGATATGAATCCATAAGGACATGTTCCATAGAGACAATCGACTTCCTAAACTGGTCAGCACTCAATCTATCACATGTTTCTCAACACACAACAATACAATGCACACCAACTCTCTTCTCTCCATCTTGCACTACTTGAATACAATGAACCCCTGTCACTGCCACATAGTCCTTAACGTTTTACACCTCTTTACAAGGCTCCAATGCATTTGGTCAATAATCCCCATGTTGGGACTCTTTATATTCACAACTATGAACAACGTTTAGAACATTTTAATGCATCATATGCATCCAGACATCAATTCGGTTGGAATACACTAGTAATTACTACAACCAACTAGAAATGACTTCTTTCCTCAAAAAAATTTCCCCGTGTCCCAATCAAGAACAATAATAAAAGAGGAATAATGAATGAGAAGTAACGAATGAATAACCTTAATGAAGAGTTAAGCCCCAAACATCCCACAATAGGTGTTTATATAATTACATGAAATCAAGAACCTCCTTGGATTTTCCCCAAGAATCCCATTTAACCACTTCTTTCTCTCCAAAATTCCAAGGTGGATAAAATAAAAATAATAATAAAATACTTATCCCCTTTAGAATCCTCTCTCATGGAATCATATCCCCCTATAACTATGTCCTTTCCACCATCTTTTCATCTATGAAATGATACCTTGTCCTATGATCTAATGATTTGTGAAATGATCACCATATTTTTTGTAATGCATAAAGTGATCTGTCTTGGATATCAGAAATCCTAATCCCAACACAAAGGAATCAAAGTTTTGGTACCAAATTATGGAAGATTGTTTGAGACCATATAAATACCTTTTTAACTTGCAAATTGAAGACTCTTTACCTTTTTCAATATGTTTCTCTGGATTTGTCATATAGATCTCTTCCTTCTGGTCATCATGTAGGAATGCAATTTTCACATCCACATGTTCTCTCTCTAAATCAAAGTTTGTTGCTACAAATAATAGGAATATAATATATGTTAACTTAGAAACTAGGGAAAATATCTCAACAATGTACATGCCCTCAAATTTGGAATATCCTCTTGCAACCAACCTTTCCTTATGTTTTTCAACATTTCCATTTAAATTGATCTTTCTTTTTAACACCAACTTACATCAATGGGTTTTTGTAAATTAGGTAATTGGACAAGTCGCATATATAAATCTTTCTAACTGTATCCATTTCCTCATCCATGGGCCATCTCTAAGACTCCTTTTCTTCAATATCCATTTCATATTTCATTGTTCTAGGCTCATCAGTATTAGCAGATTAAAAAATATACATTTTAAATTAGGTGGAATATAATTATACATGTTTGGTTTCCTTATTTTACGATTGGAAGTCCTTAAATTTTGAAGTGGAATTTCTTCCTCCTCTTATAAACTCTATGACCCCTCCTCCTCATCAGCTACATCATGAAATTATTGGTCATTTTCTGGTTCAACTTTATTTCTCTTTGGTTGTAGTGGAACCATTGACCTATTCCCATCCTCTTCTACCTACACCACTATGGGAGAAGACCTAAATTATATGAAAATAACATTTCATCCATAAAACAATTTCCATACATAGGATCCCAAATCTTGTATGCTTTCATACCAACACCATAGCCTATAAATAGGCATTTCACTGCTTGGTTATCCAACCTGGATTGCTTCTCCTTAAGCACATGTGCATATGCCTCATAACCAAAAACATGAAGATGTTTAAGTGAGGGATTATTACCCATCTATACATAAATGGGGGTATTATAGATAACCATTTATTTGGGATACATGTTAATCATGAAACATGTACTAAAAATGTTAAGAACCAAATATCAATATAGCATAGAAAAACCTCAGAAAAATCACTCAACTCCTTGAAAACAGATAATTTCAGATAATAAGCCCCTTCTAGGGGGAAACCTCCTTTTACCCCACTTAAATGTTCAAGTACAAGATGATTCAAAATGAAAATTTCTCCTTGGTATATATAGGAGACTAGGAGGTATAATTACAACTAATGTCCTAAAGTCGACATAAATAAAATAACATTACTAATATAATATGCTCCAATTAAGGGGTAATGAGCCAACATTACAGCTTAACATTCCCCTCCCTTTGAGACAAGTGTTGTCTGAAATGCTTGAGTAACTCTGTATGCTTCTATATAAAAGACTCATATTCCCAAGTGGAATCTTCAGCCGGTAGTTTCCTCCATTTAATTATATACTCTGAAATGGATCTATTCCTCAGCTGGTAAATTCTTGTGTCAGTGATGGCTTCAGGCTCCAATATGATTTTTCCTTCCTCATCAAGTTCTAGCAATATAGTTTGAACTGGGATCTTGTTGCCTATAACCTTCTTTAAGCATGAAACATGGAAAACTGGGTGTGCTCGTGAAGATGCAGGCAACTCCAATTTGTATGCCATAGTACCAATATTTTGCAACAACTTATAAGGGCCATAGTACTTTGGTGATAATTTATTATCCTTCTTGTATTTCTTGAGGGACATCTGTTTGTATGGTTGTAGTCTTAAAAACACCCAATACCCAACTTTAAAACTTCTTTCACTACGATGTTGATCTGCTTTTTGTTTCATGCGATTTTGTGCCATGGTCAGGTTGTCCTTTAATATTTGGAGAACTTGTTGTTGATTCTCGATGTGATCTTCCACTGCTTGAAACTTAGATTTTTATTTTAGAGAAGAAGTGATGCAAGGAGGGTGGTATCCATAAAGTGCCATAAATGGTGTCATTTTTGTTGTAGTATGAAAGGAAGTGTTATACCACCATTCTGCCAAGGGTAACCATTTGAACCATTGTGTTTGTTTATCAGAGACAAAGCAACGAAGGTAGCCTTCCAGAAATTTGTTCACTATCTAGGTTTGTCAATCATATTGAGGATGCTAGGATGAGCTATGAGCTAATTGAGTACCCAAACAAGAAAATAATTCTGTCCAAAAATGTCCAGTGAAGATGGGATCTCTATCACTTACAATAATCTTTGGGATGCCATGTAGATTTTGAACTGTCTCCATGAATGCGGTGGCAACTACACTAGCTCTGAAGGGATGAGAGAGTGAACAAAAGTGTGTGTACTTGGTTAGTCTATCAACAATCACCATGATTACACTCTTTCCTTCAGACTTTAGTAACCCTATAATGAAATCCATGGAAACCTCCTTCCAACACTGACTTGGGATGGATAATGGTTATAAAAGTCCTGGGGTCTTAATTGTTTCCACCTTATTTTGTTGGCAAACCAAAAATTCTGCCACAAACCTTTGAACATCAATTTTAAGGCCATCCCAAAAAAAATCCTTCTTGACTCTATGGTAGGTTTTCAAAAATATCGAGTGCCCTCCTACTGGAGAGGTGTGGAATTCCAATAGTACCTTTTGTTTGAGTTGGGAGTTCTTATATAAATATAAGCGATCTTTGTACCATAGTGAATCATTTTTCCATGTAAATGTATCTAATGCACTGGAATCCTGTTGCAACCTTTGAATAAGAGTCCACACTTTTTCATCATTCTTCCATTCATCCCTTGCTTCTATTATCCAATCAGGTTGGATGATCGAGATAACATAGAGAAAGGCCTCAACATGTTCATCCTTTCTTGAGAGTGCATCTGCCACAACATTTTTCTTCCCCTTTTTATAGAGGATTTCAAAATCATAACCCAATATCTTGGTTACCCATTTTTGTTGTTCTTTTGAAGATAGTCTTTGTTCCAAGAAGTATTTAAGACTATCATGATCTATTTTGACCTTAATGTGTCTTCCTATTAGGTAAGGATTCCATTTCTTCAATGCATGTAGTATTTCCATCATTTCCTTCTCATAAATTTGTTTTTGTAAGTCCTTTCCCTTGAGTGGTCGACTTTCAAAAGCCAGGGGCCTTCCTTCTTTCATTAGGACAACACCAATTCCATTTCCTAAGGCATCACATTCCACAATAAAGGTTTTTGTGAAGTCTGGACTGGTCAAGATAGGATCTTTACACATCACCTCTTTAAGTTGTTCAGAAGATTTAGTTGCCTCTGGAGTCCATGAAAATGCATCCTTCTTAGTTAGTGTCGTTAAAGGTGCTGCTATTCTTCCATAGTTCCAAACAAACTTGCGGTAGTAACCTGTCAAACCCAAAAATCCTCTAAGATTCTTCAATGTTTTAGGAATCGGCCAATCCATCATGGCCTTAATCTTGTTAGGGTCTACTTCGACACCTTCACGAGATACGATATAAGCCAAATACTCTACTTCCTTTACTCCAAAGAAACATTTGGATGGTTTGGCATATAGTTGTTGCTCTTTTAGTAGTTGTAGCACCTTGTCAACATGCCACACATGATCCTCCCAAGACTTGTTATAGATTAGTATATCATAAAAAAATACTCACACAAATTTTCTAAGGAAGGGCTTCAAAATGGAATTCATCAACCCTTGGAATGTGGAAGGTGCATTTGTAAGGCCAAAAGGCATGACCAAAAATTCATAATGGCCTTCATGAGTTCGGAATGTTGTTTTTGGGATATCTTCTTCCTTCATTATGATATGATGATACCTTGAACGGAGATACAATTTTGTGAAATAGATTTCTCCATGTAGTTCATCTAAAAATTCATCAATGACAGGAATGGGAAACTTATCTTTAATAGTGATCTTGATGAGCTCTCTATAATCTGGACACATATGCCATGAATTATCTTTCTTGAATACCATTACCACTGGTGCAAAGTAAGAACTTTGGCTAGGTCTAATAATGCCACCCTCTAACATTTCTTCAACCATGCGCTCAATTTCGCTCTTCTGGGCGTAAGTGTATCTATATGGCCTAATGTTAGGAGGAACACTCTCAGGAATTAGGTGAATTTCATGATCATGATTTCGAGTGGGTGGAAGACCTTTGGGAATATCTTCAAATACTTTGGAATGCTTATCAATGATCCTTTAGAGATCTTGAGGAATAGATGGCTTAGATGTTTGAACATCTAGTGATCATAGTTGTGCATTAACACCTTGATGCCCCTTTTTCAATAATTTTTTCATGCCATTAGAGCTTATCATCTTACCGGGTTTCCCTGTGATACCTCTTAATTCAATTTCTTTTCCTACCAATGAAAATTTCATGAAAAGTTCTTGACACTTAAAAACCATTATTCCTAATGATTGTAACCATTGGATTCCTAGTACAACATCTGCACTGCCCATGGGTATAGAAATCATTGGACTATTTATTACATATTCCCCAATAGTAAGATAGATCTTATTGCATTTTCCCGAGCTATTGATAGTTCCTCCATCTTCAATCATTACTTGAAACTATGGCACCAGATATACAAAGCAATTGAGATCTTTGGCTAATTTATAGTGAATGAAATTATGAGAACTTCCAAAATCAATTAGGACTATTACCTTTTTCTTTTTGATGTATCCTTCGATCTTGAGGGTTTGACGAGTGCTAATTCCATCCAATGCATTACACGATATCGTGGGAGTCAAATATTCAGACGAAATTTCTTTTATGTTTTCATCTTGAGATGGTTCTTGTTCTTTTTCTTTTTCCTCTTCACAATCTATGTAGAATAATTTCTTCTCACAACATTTATGTCCCTTACTATACTTGTTGTCACAATTAAAGCATAAACCTTTTTCTTTTCTTTCCTCCAATTGTTGAGGTGTCATCCTTGTAGGTCGAGGTGTTTTAGAAGAAGGAGCATTGTTCTCTCTATAGATGTTAGGATTGGTCTTCTAGTAACCATAGCCATATTTTTACTTTCAACATTTCTTGCCACCTTAAATGCATTCTCCAATGATTTGGGTTCCCAAAGGTGAACCTCATGTTGAATGTTATCCTTTAAGGTTCCTATGAATACATCAATCAAGTGCTCATCTATAATATCAATTATCTTTATATTCAATCTTTGGAAGTTCTCAATGTGCCCGGTAACTGAACCCTTTTGCTTGAGATTTATCAATTGGCTAAAGAAGGTATTGCCCCTTGTATCCTCATACTGTGCTATCATTTCTTCTATGAAAATTTTCCAAGAGACAATTGATTTGCGAGAACAAAGCCATCGATACCATACAAATTGATTAGGTTCTAAATATAAAGAAGCAATTTGTACCTTTTGTGTATGTGGCACATTATGGAGATCAAAGAATTGCTCCATCTGAAGTATCCATGTGATTGGGTCCTTGCCATCAAACTTCCTCATATGAATATTAGGAACGTGGTTGGTCTTCAAACAAAAGTTGGGGTTTCTCCATTCTTGATTCACCTTCCTTCTGTCCTCATCATGAATTTCATGGGATTCATTTTCACTTTCAGGTGTCTTCTCTGTTACGAAATTGTTCAATACTTCCATGATCTCCCCTTTTAAACCCTCCATCATCTCTTACAGTTCATATTTTGTTACTATCTTATTTTGTAAATCATTTATGTCCCTACGCATTTCTTCACCTTCATCAAGAGTCCAAGTAGTATTTTATGGAGGCTTATTTGGTGTAAAAGTTCCCTTTTTGGGTGGCATGTTGGCCAAGTATCACTTTGAACCCTGATTTTGAGGTGGTTCTGCTAAACAATATTTCTTCTATTGTATCTCCCAAGTTTCGTCCCTTCTGGGTATGAAACTTTATTTTATGTAGTTCTCTGATATTTCTTCTCTTCAATTCCACAGGTCTGATCAAAATTGGATGTTCCAAGTGGAATTTATGGTAACTTCCCCACAACTTGCCTATTTTTGGCCTTTCTAGGAGATCTCACTTGTATAACGTGCCCCGCACAAATAATTGATATAAAATTATGAAAATCACACCATAAATACTACAGACTGTCCATGATCCAATGAAACCAGTCCCACTCAATTTGGATACTCTAGGAAGAAGTTATGATTGTATTACCTAGAACACCTTCTTGAGACTAGTCAATAGGACTAGTCAGATACCCTACCTTACACAAGATGTATCTACAAATTTAATATGACCCAGAAGATAAAAATTTTACCACATATACCTTACTGATTTCTATAAATATCCTCTAGATTTTAGGGTCTGAAACATTACAAAAACATTTTTATAGTGAAATTATGTAATGACTCAGTTCAAGATGATTCCATAACCCTATCTTGTAAAGTTTGTATCTATAAAATTATAATGCCTCAGGAGCTAAATGTTGAGCCCAACGTACCTTGAGCCGTCTACTAAATATCCTCCAAATCATTCCTTCTAAAGCATTGTAGAAAAAAATTTATAGCGAAAATTCCAAGGTGTCTTAGATGTAGCAGTGAAACCCCAAGACCTTGAGCTCTGATACCATATGTTAAGAAAAAAATATCAATATAGCTTAGAAAAACCTCAGAAAAATTACACAACGCCTTGAAAAAGAGATAATTTCAGATAATAAGCCTCTTTGAGGGGGCAACCTCCTTTTACCCCACTTAAATGTTCAAGTACAAGATGATTCAAAATGAAAATGTCTCCTTGTTATATATAGGAGACTAGGAGGTATAAT
>ML776732.1:416886-481556 GCA_009831015.1 Picea engelmannii
AATTTCAGATAATAAGCCTCTTTGAGGGGGCAACCTCCTTTTACCCCACTTAAATGTTCAAGTACAAGATGATTCAAAATGAAAATGTCTCCTTGTTATATATAGGAGACTAGGAGGTATAATTACAACTAATGGCCTAAAGCAGACATAAATCAAATAACATACTAATACAATATGCCCCAATTAAGGGGTAATGAGCCAATATTCGGGATTAACAAAAAATTTCTTCTACCCAAAATTTGTTTTCTAAGTCGGATCCACTCAATGTATTACAATCTCTCTCCATCAACATTTTATTCATTTCGTCTGCAAGTCTTGTATTTTGAGGTGTTTATGGATTTTCCTTGTGTATTTCAATGCCATTCTCCTTAAAACATTTATCAATATCTCTTAAAAAAACTCACATCCATTAATTGTCCTCGAAATCTTAATCTTTCTTCTAGTGTGAATTTCCAATATATATTTAAGATCCTTAAATTGAGTAAGAAACATAGATTTAGTTCTAAGAATATATACCCATGTCCTTATAGAATAATCATGAATGAATGACACATAATCCAAAACCTTTGAAATTGAAAGCAATTTAACTCATCCAAGTACAATAGAATGCATTAAGTATATATATCGAAATATTATATATATATATATATATATATATATATATATATATATGTTAGAATATACATCTTTATATATATACCATTATAATATGTTAGTATATATACCAATATTGTAACGTCCTTGACCATCCATGACGGTCCACACTACATCAGAGAACTCTTATTGTTCTCTTTGCGAAACGTACTGTAACATACCCAACATCCAACTGAGTTGTGCCACTTAAAATTTTTGAAATGCATGCAATTAAAATATACACACACGTAACTCTTGCGTAAGCATTACATATAAAATGTAAAAATATATATACATTTGTAAATACACAGATTCACATTGAAATAACAATAAACATATACATGCAACATATATAGGAAATACCCATAAAAATAAACACAGTTATAACTACACATATGATAACCCATAAAAATAAGCATGTAAATAACAATGTAACATGTAAATTTATCACACAATTGGCATTTATCTTGGTAATAATTTCACCAACTGTGTCCATACCTTCCACGAACATCCCAGCCTTAGACCACATTGTTCATCACTCTCAACAGTGAGTCACCCCCGATCTGGGACTAAACTCCACCCGGGTAAAGGGATTCCTAACCGAGATAAAGGTTCATAGACAATAGGAAAGATATTGTCACAGGTGCTCACTCAAATCAAAACCTGCAGTCCCTCATTCCCCACATGCTTGTCCCACCCAAGGAAGTGTGTGCCTTCTCTTCTCAATAGTCCTTTGTCTACCCCACTTCCCTTCCGGGGTTTCAGCAGCAGGTCAGTCATGAAGTCTCAGATCCCTCTAGCTATAGTTTAGCACCTTCAATAAATCAATTCCCACTAATTCTCTAACCCAGAGAATTTTTCACGAACCTAAAAACCCATGTCTTCAATATCCCATGGGCCTGAAAACTCGCTTCTTTATTCCATCTCCCAAGATAACCAGATACGCCAACACAAAAATGGCTATGGCTACAGGTTCAGGTACAATCATGAAGATACAAAAGATATCTCAATGGGTGTGTGCATGCTCATGGATGATTGACTAGATGACTAAATGATGGAAGGAATGATGGGAAGAATGATGGAAAAGATTATGGACAAAATGGGAAAATGAACTAAGTCCCCACAATATGTATGCATGTCCCCAACTTGACACTTGTCATGTTGGGAGATACTTTCGCCCACTTGTCCCCAACTTTAGAACTTTTAATATAATATTCTGTTTTGGCTTAAGGACCCTAGCTTAGCCCCTTTCCTTAACTTAGCCCCTCCCTTTCCATAACTAGTGGAGTTTAGTATCCCATATCTTTTATCATGATTGGTCTGCACACATCGATGTATTTTATATTAATCATGAGACATATACAAAATAGGCTCACTAGCCTTCAACATCTAGGCTCTTTGGCCTAATCAAAACATAAGAATCCTAGCTTATAATAACTATCTAACTAGCTTATAAAACATAGGATATACATAAAGGCTCACTGGCCTCAATATCGTGTGCACTTAAGATGTTGTGTGCGGTATCCTGGAATGTGCACACTTCATCATTTTACTGTGCAGTACATACGTGCACTATGCCATGAAAGTGCATACAAAAATGTTATCAAACAACTCAACAACTTAAGTATATTTGCATTTACATTTACAACTGGGTTTGTCCTAGGGATATTACAATCCCCTCCCCTTATTTACGCATTGTCCTTAGTGCATCATGTACCCATATACAACAAAATTTCAAAAATCCTCAAAAAGATGAAAGTATTCTTCTTTCATTGCATCCTCATTCTCCCAAGTAGCATCCTTAGGACCGTACCAGGTCCATTGGACCTTTACAAGCCCTATGGATCGATTTCAGAGCTATTTGATTTTCCAGTCCAGAATGCATACCGGATGCACTTGAAAAGTGCCTTCTTGCTCCACCTTAATCACATTCCAATCAATAACATGATTAGCATCAGGCATATATTTCTTGAGTAATGATACATGGAATACATTATGAACAGACATAGATATAGGCAATGTAACCATATAAGTTATTGGACCAATCCTCTCTAGGATTTCAAATGGCCCACAATAGCGAGCTGCCAACTTTGAACAATTTCCCAATTTTAGGGAACTTTTGTTGGCCCTCACTTTCAAGAATACATGATCACCCACTTTAAATTCCCTATGTGTTCTTCCCTTATCAGCATAGCTTTTCTTCCTATCTTGGGCAACCTTTAAATTTTGTTTTATTTTTATTATTTGTTCCTCCATTTCCCTGAGAAAATCTGGCCCAACCAATGCTCTATCTGTTGGGTTATCCTAGCTTGCTAGTGTGTTGCACTTTTTTCCATAAGGTGCCTCAAATGGTCTCATCTTTAGAGATGCTTGTTACCTATTGTTATAAGAAAACTCTACCAAGTGTAGGTAGTCTTCCCATTTTTGTGGTTTATCCATCACATACATCCTCAACATATCCCCAATCACTTCATTCACCCTCTTTGTTTGTCCATTTGATTTTGGATAATAAGATGTACTGAAATTTAAATTATTTCCAAATCCATTAAAAAATCCCTTCCAAAATTTTGAGGTAAATTTTGGATCTCTATCAGACACAACTTTCTTGGGTATGCCATGTAATCTAGAAATTTGTTTCATATAAACATCAACAATGTTGACTACCTTATGAGTGAGCTTAACTGGAACAAAATGGGCAGCTTTAGTAAGCTTATCCACCACTACCATGATAGAATCATGTTTCCTGTTTTTTCTAGGAAGTTTGGTGATGAAATCCATTGTTACAACTTCCCATTTCCACTCAGTAATAGGTAATGTCTGTGGAAAACCAGTTGGGTGTCTATGCTCATCCTTTACTTTTTGACATTCCAAACATCTGGCAATAAAATTAACAGCCTCTTTCTTCATGCCTGGCCAATAATATTGGCTCTCGACAGCTGCAATAGTTTTTTGATATCCTGGGTGCCCAACATAAGGCACATTATGCATTTCTCTCAATATCAAAATTTTCAATTCCTGAGAATTTGGTACATAAATTCTACCCTTGTACATGAGAATTCCATCAATATCTAGCTTATATTTCTCAATTTTCTGCTACAAAATACCTTGTTGTAATTTTCCACTAATTCCTTATATTGCAAATCTAATTTGGCAGCCTCTGTAATTATGTATTTCAAATCTGATTGGTACGTGCTAATGGTTGTAGCATGCAATTCATGTACTCTTATGCTGAGTGAATCAACCACTTTGTTCTCTTTTCCCTTGATATTATTTATATCAAAGTCATATTCACTTAGAAATTCTAACCATCTGCTTTGCCTAGCATTTAGAGTTGGTTGATCAAATAAATATTTCATACCATTATGGTTTGTTCTTAGCTCAAAACTTTTCCCCATGAGGTAGTGTCTACATTTCCTCAAGGCATGCACTATGGCTGCCAACTCCAAATCAAGAGTGGCATAGTGTCTTTCATTCTCTTTCAACTTCCTTGATTCATAACATATAACAAATCCATTTTGACTGAGGGCTCCACCAAGTCCTTCTTTACATGCATCTATGCATACAATGAATTCTTCATTTGGGTCTGCAATCCTTAGTATTGGATCACTTGTTAATAATTTATTCAAGTGTTGGAAACTCTTTTCACAATCCAATGCCCACTAAAACTTCACACCCTTTCTTTGCTTGAATCTAGGAAGTGTGCAATCTTTGAAAATCGTTCAATAAATCTCCTATAGTAGCCTGCAAGGCCCATGAAGGATCTTGATTTTGTCACATTATTTGGCACTGACCATTCTCTAATGGATTCTATCTTCTCGGGATCCATTGTTATCCCATCCTTTGAAAAGATATGCCCCAAATAATGAATTTTCTTCTAATAAAATGAACACTTTCTCAACTTGGCATACAACTGATGCTCCCTTAATACATGAAACACCATCCTCAAATGATGTTCATGCTCTTCTTCTGACTTGGAATATATAAGAACGTTATCCAAAAATAAAATGACAAACTTGTCTAAATATTCTCAGAAAACACCATTCATTAAGCACATGAAAATAGTTGGTGCATTTGACAACCCAAATGGCACCACTGTGAACTCATAATGACCATACATTTTCCTGAAGTATTTCTTTATGATATATTCCTCTTTAATCCTTACCTGATGGTATCCTAACCTGAGATACATCTTTGAAAATGTATTTTCATCATTCAATTGATCAAAAAGATCATCAATCCTTGGCAAAGGATACTTGTTCTTAACAGTCACTTTATTCAACACTCTGAAATCAATGAAAAATCTTAATGTTCCATCTTTCTTATTCACAAACAATACTAGGGCATCCCAAGGTGACACACTTGGGCATATATATCCCTTCTTCAGAAGCTTTTCAAGTTGCATCTACAACTACTTCAACTCTGGTGTACTCATTTTGTAAGGAGTCTTTGACACTGGAGCTGCTCCATGCATTAAATTTATAGAGAAATCAATATCTCTCTTTGGAGGTAGTCCTAGTACCTCCTTGAACACATCTTCAAATTCTTCCAATATTGCATAATCTTCCAAATTTGGAACCGTATCTTTAGGTGTCTCTTCCATATGTGCTGCAATATTTGACACCCTTTTTTGTAACATTTCTTTAGCTGCAATGATGAAATTTCTTGTATGGTTAGTGCCCTGGGAATTCCCTGCACCTTCCTTATGGTCCCTTCCTCATCCAATCAAGTAAATTCCTTGTTATGATAGTCTAGGATGGCATGATGTTGGTCCATCCAATCCATCCCAATTAGACAGTCATATGAACCTAAAGGAAAGATGTTCAAATATTCCCCAGTGTTAAGTCCATTCATGTCCATAAGACATGACCTAACCATCTCATTAAATTTTCTTTTGTCTTCTGTAGCTAGTTTTACCAACCAAGATTTCCCATGCTTGCTTCTTGGCAAATGCAAACGTTCCACAATCTTAGGATCTATATAACTATCACTAGCTCCTGAATCAATTAAAATAACAATGGTTTGGTTGTTGATCATACCTTCCACTTCAATCATATGTGACTAATATTATACTTGCTTGTTGTCCAGGGCTGCATAGATTCTTGGTACATTTCTTCCCATGTCCTCCATTGTTTCATCTTGTTGTGCATTGTGAACAGTTCTCCCTTTTTTACCTTTGTGAGGACAATCTATGAACACGTGATCTCCTTTACAACCCCAACATTGAATAGGTGGTTTCCTTGTCCTTTAACCCCTTGTTTCAATCGTTTTTGGCTCTCTAAGAGCTTTTTGTCCATGTGGATTATTTCTGAAGAATGGTGTCTTAGATCCCTTCTTCCTCTCATCCACCTTAAATTTATTTTTGTCTTCCCAAGATTTTTGGAAAGTTGGCCTTGATTTTTGTTGATCATAAATTCATTTATCTTGCTTTATGGTCTCCTCCAATGTCTTTGGATCATCATATTGTATTCTTTCACTGATAAATGATGGAAATCCACTCAAATACATTTGCATATTAACCATCTCATCCTTGATGAAAGAGACATACTTCAGTAGTTCTAAAAACCTTCTCTCATATTCATCTATTGACATACTCCCAAGCTTGAGTTCAAAGAACTATTTTATTTTCCCTTCATAGTATCTCTTATTCAAGTATTTCTTCTCAAAATACTTCTTGAATTCACTCCAAGTAACACTTTTCTCTTTAATGTGTTGCACCTGCACAAGCTGATCCCACCACATGGATGCCTTTCCCTTGAGTTGATATATAGAAATTCTACCTCCTTCATAAGAAGAATCATTATGCAATTGAAAATACTTTCTCATGCCCAACAACCATGTCTCTGCATATTCATCCTTCTTGTGCTCACCATCAAATGTAGGAGGTTTGATTTTGTTCATTTCTCCTCGTAGCTCATCCACCTCAGACTTCTCATGCTTTCAGAAAGGGAATGGAATTGAGATTCTATGTGATCTCTTATTGGAATGCCTCGAGGAGTGATGGTGATGTATGCTAACACTTCTTTCTCTTCTTTTCTCATCAGAAGGCCTATGACTTCAAGATTTTCTTAATCCACTCTACTTGTCCAATTTATTTTCTATTCGGTTCAAGCTCTACATTAAATTCATGTTGAAGTCATCCTGATGTTCCTTGTCTTTCATAAGAATTTCATTATCATCTTTATGGATTTGGACATCCTTCTGCAAATTTTTAATGATCTCTGCCATATTCATGTTTTCATTCCTTTCATCTCCATGTCCATTGGAGTTTGTTCCTTCAATACCCAAATGGACATCCATCCCTCTAATCTCATCCTCATGACTTTAAGTCCCCTTTGACTCTTTGTTGGCAGCCAATACAATTTTTTCTATTGCCCTATAAGCTGCCTACACCTACATCTTCTGAACTTCAAATTTCCATCGCATTTTGCAAATAGACGATATTTTCATTTCATGCGACATTTGCAAATTGATTTTGATTTAGTTTTCACGACTGTAAGCATGAAAAAATCCTCCATCATTATTTGAACTGTCATGATCTTCTCATTGATATTCTGATTGGTACTTACCTTTGGTTTATTGTTAAGTGGCTGGAATAATTTTTGAACTATGTCCATTTTCCCATTCTTACTTTGATTGCACAACTTGACTTTTATTTGATCGATAAGGCATTGAACATGTAAATTTATGGGTTATACTTCATTCTATAGGGGTCATGGTTTTATTTTGGTTTTTATATAATGTGACCCTTATTATTATAAGCTCATAGCTTGTCAATTTTATAAAATCGTTGGTCACAATGTTACAAACTTTGATTATTATGCAACAAGCGCATGGGTAACATATGAGTTTGATTTCATATTCAATGGCAATAATTTGAAGTTATGCAATGGCACATTGATTAAACATTTGGGTTTTGATTTAATGGTTCGAATTATTACAGGCACATATTTAACTTTGGGTTTGATTTAACGTTGAACATTCACAGTTTCAAACAATGCAATGGCACATTGGTATGTCGTCCACCGTTTAATCCTTGGGTTGGCCGATTAATATGGTTTGAATGATGTCATGATTGATTGAACAATGTTGTACTCTACCATTAATTTGCTGCATGGCGGTGATAATCCCACCACCCTTGCACGCGCAAATTAATTCACTTCCCCTTTTATCGTTCGCAGCTGTTAGAACAAACGATTTTTGCTCCTGTGTATTGTTGTTGTTTATCCAAACCCTACCATGTGCCTATACCATGGATCCAGTCGTAAGGGATGAACCCAATGGTTGCCAAGCTTTGTTGATGTTCGATGGTGCTTACAGTGACCTGGAGGAATTTGGATGGCTCCCGTTCATATGAAAGTTTGATGGTTTTAATCCTTGCGTGGCTCGACAATTCGCATTAACCTTTGATGGCTACCGAGCCAAGGTTGGGGATGTGCAGTTGGAAATTGATGAGCAATTTCTCAGTTTAGCTACCGGTCTGCCTGCTACTGGACATAAGTGGTCAAAAAATTTCAAAGTGGAATATGTCCCGTGGACATTTCTCTTCCAGTCACGAAGAGTGAGCTCCTGTGACAAAGGTTTGCCCGCGAATATGCTCAAGCAACATTGGCACAACTTGCTGATGATAACCAAGAAGTTTATCACCTGCGAGGGCCGGTATGGTTTTGTTTTATTGTACCACCTTCGGATACTTATGGTTTTCATGGGCTATGAGATTAATATGCCTTATTACTTGCATAGGAGTATGTTTAAAATGTCTAAAAGATACAAACGGAACCAGGCCAATAACAACCTTTTTCACTTTGGGTTAATTAAAATGCTTGTGGTTTGTCATTTGGGGTTACATCGAGACTGTTGGAATGATTTTCTTAATCACAATAATTTTGAGGACTCAAGCCCACCATAGGTTGACAAACCTATGGTGAGCGAGAGCAAGTCAGTACCCCTTGTGCCTTACAATGCTCTGTTACCTAAACCCCTACCCGACTCACCTATTGACCTACCCAATTCTGTCACCAAGGATGTGGAAAATGTTAAACCCGTGGCTAAAAGGCCTAAGGACAAACCTAATGCGAGTTCCAAAGGTAAGAAGAACGCCTGATTAATCTCTCGCATGGCAAGAAACAAACCGAGACCTCATGTCAAGCCT
Organism: Picea engelmannii; assembly: GCA_009831015.1. Lineage (NCBI taxonomy): Eukaryota > Viridiplantae > Streptophyta > Pinopsida > Pinales > Pinaceae > Picea > Picea engelmannii. The sequence goes on from ML776732.1 coordinate 425,669, forward strand.
GACCCTATCATGGTGAGTGAAGATTCCGACTCGGAGGTTGAACGTTACCTGGAAAGTGAGTATCCCTATTCTGAAGGTCTGTGTGACAAACCCTCATACGACTTTGTGAAAAACCTACCACCTTGCTTGTGAAATGACTCTAATTACCCAGGCATCAAAATGCCTAGTGAAACCCCCGGTGACTCGTCAAAACCCCCTCCTGTTCTATCTGAACCAACTGCTCCACCATGTGATCAGTGTGGCTTATGGTTAGAAAGGTATTACCTTGATGTGTCGATGCTACAGTCCAGAATTCATGCTCTGGAGGATCAAGTTGCAACGCTCACCAGTCAAAAGGCTAAATTGATAGCCACTGATAAGAAACAACGAACAACAGGTTCGATTTTGTTTAAGAACGTGGAGTCAGCTACAACAGTTGTTAATTCAAAGCTGGCATAGCTCGAGCAGCCTCACTGGTATGACTATCACCTGTTTATATGACAAACTCATAAGATCTGTTTACAGCGTGGATTTTCTTTGACACATAAGCATGCACTATATGCCTATTTTTGTTTTGATTAATCGAATTTCGTTTCTCGGATTAGTTTTGATTGGATTTAGCTTGGATTCAGTTAATCGTGGTATGGATTTGATTGTTTCGATTTGGTTTGAAATGAATACTCTGTTGCTTATTGAAGTTGTTAATATCTTTTCTAAACACAAGTTGTTTCTGTTATTTCAATTTCGAACACAGTCAATGTTTCGATTCGAATTGGTTATATTCTATATGATATGGTTGGCGATAATGGTTAACTGTTATAATTTTATGTTCCATGTCTTTTTCGACCAATTCGAATAGCATTATGTTAATGCATAACCAAAATTGAGAATAGATATGAATCATAACTGTTATACTCAACCAATCGATTCACATTGTTTTGTTTGACCATGTTATTAGTTCGATTCATATTGCAACAAATATATTGTTTAAATTTGATTTGGGGAACGAAAATGATTATGCCCAGGATTACGATTTGTTTCTATATTTGACTCAGTCACGATTCGATTCGATTGTTGCCCAGTTTATGATTATCACTGTTGTTGATGGTTACGATCACTATGTGATCCTGTCTGTTGACTGTGTAAACGCTCAATGATCGAAATCTATGGCGAAGGTTGATGTTGTTATGAATGTTTTATTTGGCAATAATCGTAACAGTCTTTCCATATTGGTATTTGATTGAAACCACATGAATCTTATGCACATTGTTACAACCGTAACAAATCAATTTTGATTGTTTTCAATTATGATTGTATCGATTATGATTGTGTTGAATTAAATCGTATCTTATACGATATGATTCACCATTGATTTAATTTGATATGAAACAACCCTGTTATGGTTTGACCATATTTTATGGCGACTAAAAAAAACAGAGCATTCTTATCCTGTTTCGTTTGAATCCTTTTCGATTTTGTTTAATTTGCATAATAAACTCATTTGAACCATTAGTGATTCGATTTCAATATTTATTAAAAGAAAATTTAAATTGGATTTAATTCTTTTGAAAATATTTCATTTGATTGCTATCTGGTCCTGTATGCTATTTTGGACTAGCTACAAAATCAGATGATTCTGTAGCTAAGTCTGTAGGATCAATTTTTTATAGTTTTGTTGATGAAATGTATTTCTAATTGGTTATTTTTTGTCTATTGCAGATCAATTCGAAATGGAAGTGGCTTTGATGAGCAGTTAGGGGATATTTCAAAGATTTCATTTGCATGTTGATTTCCTAGTTTAGTTGATTTTCGGATATTTCCCAGATTATGTAAAACATTTTGATATTATCCATAGGGAGGTTTTACCTTGTGGAGAGACTTATATATACTTATGATTTTTGTAATAAGGACATCCTCATTTGTGGGAGAACAAGGATATGAAGATTTAATACAGACTGAAGTAGAATTTGGTGTTTTGTCACACCTTTAGCTTCTCATTATATCAAAATTTTATTTCATGTTGTGTATATCAATTTGTATCTGGTTTATGACTACTTTAGCTATCTAAATCAACTGCAAATGATATAATTTTAATCACTGTAATTCATATATGGTTTCTTCCAAGTGTATAAAAGACATAATAATTGTCGAATTCAATTTGTGAATGACAAGTTTATCTTCTTCATGAATTGAATTGTTAAATATAAGTTTTTGCATAATAGGTTTCCCTTATTGCAGAGATTTATAATCATAAAATTGTTATGATCTTTTATGTCTTGTTTGTCCTGTTAACCAACTCAAAGAGCATCACAGCCGATCGTTTATGAAAAGATTTTGGATCAACCGGTGTGAGTTTACTTCCTCCGACTATCTTCGAAGTTATCATACACAGGACATACTTCGAGCATTTCCAGGTCAGTTAGTCTTTTGTTTACTGTTTTTCATTAAGTAGTTTAATTCAGATATAAGCTTAATTAAATTTATATTAGATTGTTTAATTTCAGTAAATATATTAGATCTTTTAATTTCAGTAGTTTTACTTCTTATTCATAAAATATAAAAAATCAAAAAGAGATTCCTTGTTGTTTTAGGGCAGAAAGCACATGAGTTTTGCAGGTTTTAATTAAATCTGTAGGATGTTTATAGTGTACATTTGTGAATAAGTAATATTGCAACTGGTAATTAGATAGTTGATTTGAGATATTATAATAGTAATTAATAGATTGTATATAATAGTTAGAATAGTTATATTTAGTTTTAGTTTATATAGCAGTTTGTTTCAATTAGATTAGTGTATTAATTTGTTTTTATTGTTAGTTAGTTTAGTTTCTTTTATTTTAGTTTTAGTTAGTTAGTTTTATTTATTTTAGTTAGATTAGTTAGTTTAGATTAGTTTTCTCTTTGGTTTTATTAAGACCTTAGAGCGTCCAACAGAGCCGTTAAACTCGTCAGGGTGGTTCATTCCAAACGGCTTGGGTTATTTAGACAACCCCAGACCGGTTCCACTCTCCCAGTTGACGGACGGTCAATTTCGCCCGTCAACACTCTTACATTCCTATGGAATCTATGATGATTTTGATATGATCTAGTTGTTGTTAACTCTGCAAAATGTGCAGTCAACAAAACTTTGACAGGCTAATTGTTTCAACAATTTCATGAAAATATGAACCATTCTAGTTTAATAATATATATCAGAATTATTTCTTCTGATTTCCTAGAAAATTAAATTCCCCAATCAATTTTCTGGGTGGATATTTATATTCCACTATACAATACCTTTCCTATGCCTTCTCCCATCCACAATTCTGATTCATGAGCAAAATGTTATGGTTATTTGAATTTTTCTCATTAAATTTTTTGCTACTTTTTCAACTTGGCGCAACTCTACGCTATAAATATGCATTTTTGCACCTACTCCTTTGGAATTTTCATAGGATCCCAATCGGGTTTCTTAATATACATCTTATGGATACTCTTTCCAAGTTTCATCTCTTTTTGGGTTTTGGGTTTTGGGTTGCTATTTACAGCCAACTGAAGTTCTAGGCCAAAATACCATATTGTAACTGATATGCTACAGGTTCCTTATTTTCCATATTAAACATTTTTAACATGCCCATAAATTTAATTGAACTCTGGGACTATATTTTATGGCTCAATATCTTTTCATTGACTTTTCCTGTGCCTCAATCTAATTTTGGAGTAGAACGTTATGGCTCTTTGAAGTTAGTTTGGTCTTAAAATTTACCCGTCCCTATTTGTGCTGTAACTTTATGATAAAAGCTCTATTTGAAAAACAATTTACACCATTAGAAATATCTCTCTAAGTTATTTTATTTGAAATGTACAGATAAAGTGTTCCTTAGCACACTCTGTTCTCGATGTTTTTGCATTGCTAAAAACGCTCTTAAGGGCCTCAAAAACGCGTTGTAAAAAGATTATGTTCAAATGATATAAAACGCCGCAGAAAATTGTTGATTTTTTGTTGTTGTTCACCCTCCAAATGACTTAACATGCACAAAATTTCAACCTATAACCCATATTTATCATGCACAACAACAACACAAGGTAAATCGTGCTTTGCACACTTAAAAACCACTGTGTATCACTTCTCTGTCGCACCAATATCTTGCACGCACTACTTTTCTGTCGTGCACCAACAACTATCATGCCTAGTTTTGGTTCTTGCACTATTAACTGTTGCGCGCACTTTTTGTATTGCGCATTGACATTCCACATGCATTTTAATCTACGTGTTGCACAATGCCATAATTTAGTATGTCTACACCGTGCACCAAAACTCTACGTGCACCACTAACTAAACTATCACGCAACATTTAACCACATTGCACGTGCAAATACCATACTCCATTGTGCTCTGCCAACACTGAACACACCACGTGCATCATTATTATGTGTGTGCACACTGCACAATGCTAAATTTATCACGCGGTCTTGTACACCAACATTTTTCTTTACGGCGCCAAAATTTAGCGCTCACCCCTACACACTAACATTTTTTTGTGTTGCACCAAAATTTAGTGCGCTCACCAGCACACCAATATCTTGTCCACGTAGTGTCGAATTTTACCTATCACAAGCTTCTCACTGTGCATCATGTATTTTTATTACGCCCTCCTGTGCACACTCATTTTTATGTGCATCAATTCCTTGTGAATTCCGCTGCAGAAATTGGGGCTTTTGCTTAACTTATTTCCCCAATTTACCATTCACATTCTGCTACTATGAAATTCATTCAATTTCACCCTGATAACACCAGTTCAACTTATGAAACAACAAAATCGTTGTAGGTTGAAATTTTTGGAATGAATTTACCCAAAATCAATTCACGAATTGGGAATTTTAATTACAAATCTTGCTCCATCTGTCATGGCCTCACTGTAACTTCAAATTCAACCAATTCTAGGTCTGAATTTGCTAGAACAGATATTAAAACAATAATATATCACCACTTGGCTGAATTTCTCCATTTTTTGATGGATTTAACAACATAAATTGGGGATTTTCCCAATTCCACCCAATTGTTGTTACTTTTTACCATGGACTCTCTACAAACTGAAATTTGGCCACTTCGAAATAATTCTTCTATGACATTTCACTTCAATTCAACGTTTTCAGCCCATCCAGGATCAGTGTTGAAAACAGAAGCTTTGATACCATATTGTAACGTCCTCGACCATCATGTTGGGTCAGGCTACGACAGAGAACTCTTACTGTTCTATCTTCAGAACATATTGTAACATACCCAACATCCAACTGAGTTGTGCCACATAAATTTTTCGAACTGAATGCAATTAAAATATACACATAGAGAACTCTTGTAGAAGCATTATATATAAAATGTAAACATACAAATACATCTGTAAATACACAGATTCAGAATGAAATAAAAGTAAACATATACATGCATCATATACAGGAAATACCCATAAAAATAAACACAGTTATAACCACACATATGATAACAAATAAAAATAAGCGTGTAAATAACAATGAAGCATGTAAATTTATCACAAAATTGGCACTTATCCTGGTAATAATGTCACCAACTGCATGCTTACCTTCCATGAACATCCCAACCTTAGACCACACTGTTCATCACTCTCATCAGTGAGTCACCCCCAAGCTAGGACTAAACTCCACCCGAGTAAAGTGATTCTTAATCGGGCTAAAGGCTCATAGAAAACAGGAAAGACTCTGTCACAGGTGATCACTCAACTAAAAACCTAGAGTCTCCCATTCCCCACATGCCTATCCCACCCCAAGAAGTGTGCCCCTTCGCTTCTCAACAATCCTTCGGTTGCCCCACTTCCCTTCCAGGGATTCAACAATAGGCCAAATATGAAGTCTCAGAGCCTTGTAGCTCCAGTTTAGAACCTTCAGGAAATCAATTCCCCAAAATTCTCTAACCCATATAATTTCTCACTAGATTGGCAACCCTCCTCTTCAATATCCCATGGGCCTGACAACCTGCTTCTTCAGTACATCTCCCAATCTAATTAGATACACCAACACAAAAATGGCTATGGATACAGGTTCAAGTAAAGTCATGAAGATATGAAAGATAGCTCAATGGGTGTGTGCATGCTCATGGATGATTGAATGGATGATTGAATAATGGAAGGAATGATGGAAGGAATGATGGGAAGAATGATGGAAAATATCATGGAAAAGATGGGAAAATGAATTAATTCCACACAATATGTATGCATGTCCCCAACTTGACACTTGTCATGTTGGGATCTACTTTGGCCCACTTGTCCCCAACTTTAGAACTTAGGATAAAATAGTTATCCATACTTTATATTTAAGAAATATTAATATGATATTCATTTTTGGATTAAGCTCCATATCTTAGCCCCTTTCCTTAACTTAGCCCCTCCCTTTCCCTAACTACTGGAGTTTAGTCCCCCATCTCTTTTATCATGGTCGTTCTATGCACATCGATGTATTTTATGTTAATCGTGAGACATATACAAAATATGCGCACTGGTATTCAACATCTTGGCTCTCTAACCTAATAAAAACATAAGAATCATAGCTTATAATAACTGGCCAACCAGCCTATAAAACATAACATATACACAAAGGCTCACTGGCCTCAATATTGTGTGCACTTAAGATGTTGCAGTATCCTGGAATGTGCACACTTCATCATTTTACTGTGCAGTACATGTGCGCACTATGCCGTGAAAGTGCATACAAAAATGTTATCAAACAACTCACCAACTTAAGCATATTTTCATTTACATTTACAATTGGGTTCGGCCTAGGGATATTACAAATATGTATTTGTTGAAATATATATTGGTATACATATAGACATATATATTGGTATATGTATATTTAGATGTATCTGATATATATCAATATATACAAATATATCAATATATATACCAATATATATATATATGTCGGTATACATGTAGGTATATATATCGGTATATATGTTGTTATATATACCAACATATCATGTATTGGCATATATGTCGATATATATACCAATATGTATATTTTGGTCTATATACCATTATAATACACATTATTTTGGTCTATATACCATTATTTTGTGTGTGTATTATAATGGTATATAGACCAAAATATACATATTGGTATATATATAGTGTTATATAAACATATATTGGTATATATATCGACATATATGCCAATACATGATATGTTGGTATATATAACAACATATATACTGATACATATATTTGTATATATACTGATATAATATTTTGGTATATATACAAGTAGTATTTCAACATATATACCGACATATATACCTACATGTATAATGGTACATGATATGTTGACATGTATACGACATATAATACTAGTATATATACCGGTATAAAATGTTTAGATATACTTCAATATATATGACACTATATACCAACATATATGCTAGTATAATATGTCGAGATATATATCGATATATATGTCGACATATAGTGTACCACTATATATATTGACATATTATATACATAGTTTATATATGTATACCTACTATATATATCAACATATTATGTAGGTATATACTATGTATATATGTGTTGGTATATATACCAACATAATATGTTGATATATATACTTGTATATATACCAACATATTATGTCGGTATATATACTAGTGTATTTACCAACATATTATGCTAGTATTTATTCTGACACATATAACAACATACCAAAACTCACCTACCTATGACACCATAATATTTTAGACAGGTAGAGAGAATAAAAGTCCCTCTCACATCTTCCCCATCCTAATTTCTCCTCACATCACAAGATCGTAACAAGAATTACATTCATATACAACTTCCTACATGGGAGTCCTAAAGCTTACATATGTATTTAGTCAAAATATTTTCATGTGGGAATTTTTATGGTGATTGGTATATAAGGGAATGTGTGTAGTCATTCAATCATTTTTTCTCCTCTCTTGAAAACTATGTGGGTTATAATTTTAGTTGATTGTTATGAGTTGACATTTTAGTTGGTTCTAATTAGGATAAAACTATCACCATGGAACACTATTTTTGTTCTATTTTGTGGTAGGATAGGTTTATTTTTTGAAGAAGTGTCTTCGATAACATGAGAAGGATATCATTGACACCCATGCCAAAGAAAATTTACAAGGTGATGATACATCACATGAGATTAAATATTATGGTGATGTGTGTGTAAGAGTACTTGATGTATTTATTAAAAAAAAAAACAAGTATGTGATGCATGTGCTAGGTTGTAATAAGAGTTCAATTTTCATTTCAATGATTGCAAAGGATCTCTAAGTTGAATTTGCAAAGACCGGTTGTCTTAATAATGATGTGAGAAATAATAAATACATTAATTTATTGAAGTATAATAAGGGTAAAACTACTATAATAATGGATTAAGTATATTAACATAAAATATGGATGGAGCACCTGACATGTAGAAGCTATAGAGTAATCAATAATGACCTTGGGAAAAAATTTATGTGTGTATTATCCACAATGAACAAGACTTCATCAATTGATGACTCAATTAAGAAGAGGTTCACATGAACTAGTATGGGAATTTGTAGTCAATCCATGTGTCGACTCCTAGCTAGTGATGCAGACCCCCTCCCCTTCGGGGTTCTACGACCTCCTGGTCTCTGGATCATTCCATGTGTTGAGTTGGGTTGAATTTGCAGGCTCCTGAATGAACACATAAATTATACACAAGCCCCTTTTCTTCCTTTGGCGCAGCTCCTGTGATACCCACACCTTCTGTCTATGCATTACAATGCTCTTCAGTTCATCGGTTCTAGCTCCTCTTTACTATCCCCTTCCTTCATACAACCCTAGGTTGTGCCCTTGTGCTAATCACACGATTTCAAGCTCAAATACGAGTGGTTTGGAGTCAAACTGCTTTTGGGCTTGATATTCTCCCACTGCCTCCACGTGTCCTTCAGATGAAACCATAGTTTGGATCCCAATCTGCCCTTGATATTTTAATCTCCTCGTAACTTCTATCCCCGATATGCTATGGGATCGTCGATCTCATGATCTTGACGATAATGTCTGAATCGATAGTTCATAATTTGCGCCCTTCTTATCTATAGCCCAGATCAACTCCCCTATATCAACAATTGTGATCTTTTCTCTATTTTGTCCTTCTTTACTCCTTCCAACCGTCTCCCCACAGATCTCTACAATCTATCGACATGTAGTCCAATTCAAATCAATGGCTCTTGTTGACTCCACCTTTCTGGCCTCTGAGAGTTTCAACTCTTGAAACCAACTCTCCTTTGCATAACAATCTTCCAAAGTGGAAGACCTGTTGCCACCTATCCCCTTGAATCTACAACTAGTATCTCCTCTGTGATTCTATCCTTCGGGGATATCAAATCTCAAATGCCTTTTCTTCTTCTCTGAATCCATGGAATCCTGCCATGTTTTGTTAAGAATCAAATATCAATATAGCATAGAAAAACCTTAGAATAAGTACTCAACACCTTGAAAAAGAGATAATTTCAGATAATAAGCCTCTTCGAGGGGGAAACTTGCTTTTACCCCACATAAATGTTCAAGTACAAGATGATTCCAAATGAAAATGTTGTTGGACACACCTAACACACTTAGAGTGGGGGTGAATGAGTGCGGGGCTCTTTTTCCCAAAACTTTCCTCTTGCACAAAAATGAATCAATTAGCATTCAACATTTATTCATTTCCCATTGCTTTCATTTATTACCAGTTAGATGTGAGAACATATCAACAATATATAATCAACAAGTCATCACCACAATGAACACAAAGAACACAAGATGTATGTACAATTTTCTTTTTATTACGGACTACAATCCTTGGGGTTTATCAGCAACAACTGAATAGAGTACAACTCTACAAGAGTACCAGCTCTATATGAAAGACCCAACTTACATTCTCAACACCAACTGAGATGAGGCAACAATCCTCAACATATATCAATCTGTCAACAGGTATGTGACCTGACAGTATTCCAACCTGCATGTGCACATGCCCTGGCTCACTACAGCCCGTGTGTGAACGCGACTAGTGTATAATGCAACAAGCATACGCTTCTAAGAAACTAGGGTTTTTCTTTTCATCACATGCTCAGATCCTCTGCAACCTACAATCACTTTCTCTTCTATCTTCCACTATCCAAACTGAACCATAGTTAGTCACAACACATCCAAGCTTTCCAATATCTTGCTCATTCTCTTCAAAAAAATATGAATGCTATCTCAATCATGTATAAACAACTAATATACCATAACAATCGTATTACTATTGAATCACAAGAGTGTTTCTCACTCCATCAACCAAATCAACCAAACTGAGCCACATCAGAGAATCCATACCAAGAATTCCCTAAGAATTCACAACAAATCAAACATTAGTATCCATCAAGACAATAATGTAACCATACCAGTGTCTCAGTGATATATCTGAGGCCATAGAATGCAGATCTGGAACCTGCCTCATCATCCAAGAGCTTGGCACTAGCTCAAACAAAAATCTCCATGGTTTTATCCACTCCACGCTCCTTGGACATAGTCGGCCCGCGTGTACACTCACCCTATACACAACCAACCCACGTTTACACGCACCCTATACACAGACAACCCGCGTGGGCATCATAAAATAGGGTTTTTTTTTGAATCCAAGAATTTTCCCGTCAAGATCTCTGATATTGCCAAAACTTTGATGCATCCATCAAATCCTCCTCTCGCTCTCTTCCTCAGAATATATCTTCAATCATGCTCAAGAGATCCACACCAATAGTATGGTCTTTACAAGAAGCTCTCCATCAATACTCCACAAGATATTCACAAGAATCTCTCCATTGATCCAAAAAAAGAATTCTTTCCAAAATGTACATTTTACAAGAGATCCTAGCTTCTTATTTATACTTTCATCTTCTAGGTCACTTAACCCATTTTTAGGTTATTTAACCCATTTCTAGGTCACTTAACCTATTTTCCTTATTTTAGGGTTAATCACTTTCCATGAATAGAAAGTTCTCCAATACTTTATCATTTAAGTATTCCTTCTTCATTTTGTCACTTCATTTTATCATTTAAATAATCTTTCTTGATTTTGTCACTTTACTTTATCATTTAAATAATGATTTCTTCTTTTCAATCACTTTGACTTCTTTGACCTTTTTGGGCTTCAAGCCTTCATATGGAGGTCCTCCAATTTCATAAGGCCATAACTCTCAAACCGTTAGGAGTTATGTGACATTCCACATACCACTGTAAATGGCATGACAAGCACTATCCATCTAGGATAGTTTCACCAACAACTTCATTGATCTTCATCTCATTAATCCACATGCAAGCATGGGTCCTCCAACCATTCTTCTAGGATAACTCAATCCGTAAAGCATCTTCATGTGAGGGATTTCACCATAAGGGGACTACTTTGGAGTTCATCTAGTTGTGCACGTTATCAACCTTGATAAGATAATAATGATTCATCTTTGAATCAATTAAGCACTGCATCATATATATAAACTATCCATCATGTATCAATGACAACTCATCGATCCATCTTAATCAATGCATCATATCAATGATCCATCTTTATCAATTGGTTTCCACTTGGGCATCTATCATTCTCATCAATGCATATTCATTGTTCATCAATCATCAATCAATCAATTGCTTGACATCAATCAAACCAAACCATTTACATCAATGACATATGATCCAACAATCTCCCAAATAATCAAACCATTGGCATCAATGACAACATGATCCAACAATCTCCCCCTTTGGCATTGATGGCAATACCAACATGGATGTCAACTCCAATTATGAATTATTGATGTCAACATGTAGACAAGGCATCCTCTTCATCAATAGTCAATGTCACTATCTCTCCACATTAGTCTCTCCCATCAAGAGACATCAATCACATCAATGTGATTATCTCTCCCCCTTTGACATCAATGGCAGAGGGCCATTCTCCTCTTGGGGATGCTCCCTCCGTCTTGTTGCCTCTATATAATCTCTCCCCTTTTGAACAAGGGATATGAATCTAATGTAATGCTGAAAATACATCGAACATGCTCCCCCCTGTGACCATCGCTCCCCCTGGAATTATGCCTCTATGCTCTTTCTTCAAATATAGGTCTTTTTTCTAGGTATGCATTTGATAAATATCTCCTCCTAGAATCATGGGAAGAAGAATGACTCCCCGTAAGGGTATGTCTCCCCATACCTTCTCTGCAAGATGAACAATATACTACCATATGACGATCCTTGGACCTATTCTTGCATCAAACTTGTGCTATACCATTCATCATGAAACAAAATATATGTCAACAATGAAATAGAGAATCATGAACAAGATATCCACCAAGTGCATCATGTACCAAAGTGTTCCCACCATTCACAACACCCATGTACATCAATCATGTACATCAACAATGTCCCAAGAGATATTATCCATGAAATGTATCCACTATATGCCAACATGTGCATCTACCAATATGACAACATGTGCATCCACCAATTATGCCAAACATGTGCATCCACCAATATGCCAACCATGTGCATCTACCAACATGCCAAACAATGCATCATATCACTCATGATACGTCTCCATCATGAACCAAGTGTCACAATCATGTATCAAACAGATACCAATGTTGTGGAAATCAAGTAATACCATATATGAGTGTACTACTATGCATCAATACCAGAAAAAATGATGAGTCCCATACATGTATTCCAAGTCCTCCATAAAACATGTGCCAATCATCCAACCGTATGTCTCAACATGTAGGCCGATCCATATGAAAAATGTATGCACAATGATATCAATATATGCTTCCAATAATACATCATAAGATATACCAGCCATGTACACCACCATCATCACAAAATGATTAATCCCATCAGATCAGCATCAATCCATACTCTTGGGTTAGTGCCATGCACCCAATATTTATTTTTATTAGACCATTGTGTGATCTCGCCATGAAAAACATATAGAAAACAGTGTCAGAACCTGCAATAAACAATGTCATACCCTAGAATACAGATTTATACCATCACATCAAACTCCAAGCCATGTGCATTGCCTTTTTACCAAGGATTTTCAACATACACGTGGCCTATTGCACAACTGAGCGTGTCTGTACATGACCTATTCAAGGTTAGAATTCATGTACACGCGACTATCACCACTGTTACATGTGTGTGCCTTAGTAAATGTCACTTTTGAACTTCCCTTCAATCTTTCATTCTGATATGGCTACTCTGTCTTCTTCACCCACTTTTGTAGATGACCCTTCTCTTCAGAACTTGAGCTCTAAGTATCTATATTTTCAAAGATGTCTCCCTTTCTTACTTAATTCCCTCTTATATCCATGCTATGTGAAGTCCTCATCATGGACTTTCTTCTTGTGTTCCATCACTTTTGGGATTTGTGGCCAAATCCACTACAGTTGTAGCATCTCATGGAGTTACAATGAACAACAATGTGTCCTACTTGATCACATCTCCAACACCTCATGGTGTTATATATTCTTCCATTATATCTTATTTCATAAGATCTAAACTCAAAATATTTGTGACCATATCCATTACATGAATAACAATACCCATGAAAAAAAAATTCATACCTTTGCTTTGGTGTCCCAAGAATGGCTTCTTGATGTCTTCCTTGCTTTGTTCTTTTGAAATTTTATTTTCCTTGTGTAGATGGTTGTTTTTCAACATTGTCTTCCTTATTTAATGGACTTACCTCATGATTCTTTGAGGTGGTTGCTTCAACATGTTTATCTTTTCCTTTCTATCCAAGACATGACTTATCACATGATGGTCTTTGACATTCCAAGATCTCATCCAAGATTCTTGATCTATTCAAAAATTTGTTTGACTTTTCCACCTTCTTTCTAAGTTCAATAATTTCATCTTCTAATTTGCAACATGAATCTTCCTTTTCATTTATTTGAATCTTCAATAGTTAGTCTATTATTTTGGCTTCTTCAATTTGGGTCTTGAGATGGACAATAGTTTCAAAACTTTTACTAATCTCTTCTTCTGCATTCATATATTCTTTTCCATCTTTTAGTCTTGTGATATCTTCTTCCTTTTCTTCTAATTGAGTCTTATTGCTCTCTTCTTGTTCCTTAATCATTTCTTTTAACTTCAAGATGTGCCTTAGACTTCTCCTAATAAAGTTCTTAGTGTTATCCGAAAGATAGTTATAGTCTATATAATAATGATCACTTCTATATCGATATAAACCATCTTCAATTTCCTTTTGAAGTTTTAATAAATTTCCTTCTATTCTTTTCATGGGATAAATACCATCAAACTTTACACATACTGTTTCTACATCTTCTTCTTCACTTATAGAGAAAAATTCATCATCATCATTGCAATCAAGGGTTTTTTAGTGTTCTTTACCTTCATTTGAAATATCTTCATGATCTTCCTTTTTTCCAACATCAACACATACTTCATTTCCTTCATTTGAAATGTTTTCAAGATATTCCTTTGTGCTATCATCACTTCATTCTTTATCTTCACTTGAAATGTTTTCAAAGTCACATTTAGAAATAATACAATCAAGGGGTTTTGGAGATTTTTTACCTTTAGTGATCTTGATGGAGTGTTCTTCAATATCTTCTTTCTCTTCCTTGCTTTGATATGTCTCCTCTAGATTTAGCCATAGATCCTTGGTGGAAGTGTATTGTCCCATTCTCTCTTTGATAGGGCTTGAGAGTCCACTAAGAATGGTCTTGAGAGCCAATGCATCATTCTTCTTTCCTCCCCTTTGAGCTGCAAAATTTGACTTGTTCTTCAATGGAACATATCCACCGATGGTTGCCTTCCAAATAGATGCTCACATTGTCTTCAAATACACTCTCATCTTTATTCTCCAAGTAGAATAGTTTTCCTCATGAAGGATTGGAACTTCATCATCCATTTGTGTGTCTATGGATCTCCTTCAATCTTATTAAGGCTTTTAGTGAAGGCCTTCTCTGATACCAATTGTTGGACACACATACCACACTTAGAGGGGGGGTGAATGATTGTGGGGATCTTTTCCCCAAAACTTCCCTCTTGCACAAAAACTCATCAATTAGAATTCAACATTTATTCATTTCCCATTGTTGTCATTTATAACCAATTATATGTGAGCACATATCAACAACATATATCAGCAATATATCATCAACAAGTCATCACCAAAATGAACACAAAGAACACAAGATGTATGTACAAGTTTCTTTTTATTACGAACTACAATCCTTGAGGTTTATCAACAACAACTGAATAGAGTACAACTCTACAAGAGCACCAGCTCTATATGCAAGACTCAACTTACATTCTCAGTACCAACTAAGATGAGGCAACAATCCTCAACAGATATCAATCTGTCAATAGGTACACGACCTGTCAGTAGTGCAACCCGCATGTGCATGTGCCCTAGCTCACTGTAGCCCACGTGTGAACATGGCCAGTGTATAATGCAACAAGAGTATGCTTCTAAGAAACTAGGGTTTTTATTTTATTCACATGCTCAGATCCTCTGCAACCTGCAATCACTTTCTCTTTTGTCTTCCACTAACCAAACTGACCTATAGCCAGTCACAACACATCCAATATTTCCAATAGCTTGCTCATGCTCTTCAACAAAATATGAATTCTATATCAATCATGTATAAACAACTATTATACCATAGCAATCATGTTACTATTGAATCACAAGAGTGTTTCTCACTCCATCAACCAAATCAACCAAATTGAGCCACATCATAGAAGCCATACTAATAATTCCCTAATCATTCACAACACATAAAAAAATAGTATCCATAAATACAATAATGTAACCATACCAGTGTCTCGGTGATAGATCTAAGGCCATAGAATGAAGATCTAGAACCTGCCTCATCATCCAAGAGCTTGGAACAAACTCAAACAAAACTCTCCATGATTTTATCCACTCCATGCTCCATGTACACAATCATCCTGCATGTACACTCACCCTATACACAACCATCCTGCATGTACATGCACCCTATACACAAACATCCCACGTGGACATCATAAAATAGGGTTTTCTATGAATTCGAGAACTTTTCCCTCAAGATCTCTGATATTTCCAAAACTTTGATGCATCCATGAAATCCTCCTCTCCCTCTCTTCCTCAGAATAGATCTTCAATCATTCTCAAGAGATCCACACCAATAGGATGCTCTTCACAAGAACCTCTCCATCAATACTCCACAAGATATTCACAAGAAGCTCTCCATTGATCCACAAAAAGGATTCTTTCCAAAATGTACATTTTACAAGAGATCCTAGATTCTTATTTATACTTTCATCTTCTAGGTCACTTAACCCATTTTTAGGTTATTTAACCCATTTCTAGGTCACTTAACCTATTTTCCTTATTTTAGGGTTAATCACTTTCCATGAATAGAAAGTTCTCCAATACTTTATCATTTAAATAATGATTTCTTCTTTTCAAGCACTTTGACTTCTTTGACCTTTTCGGGCTTCAAGCCTTCATATGGGGGTCCTCCAACTTCATAAGGCCATAACTCTCAAACCGTAAGGAGTTATCTGACATTCCACATACCACCGGAAATGGCATGACAAGAAATATCCATCTAGGATAGTTTTAGCAACAACTTCATTGATCTTCATCTCATTAATACCCATGCAAGCATGGGTCCTCCAACCATTCTTCTAGGATAACTCAATCCGTAAAGCATATTCCCATGAGGGCTTTCACCATAAGGGGACCACTTTGGAGTTCATCCCTTTGTGCACCTTATCAACCATGATAAGATAATAATGATTCATCTTTGCATCAATTCACGACTTCATCATATATATAAACTATGCGTCATGTATCAATGATAACTCATTGATCCATCTTCATCAATGCATCATATAAATGATCCATCTTTATCAATTAGTTTCCACTTGGACATCTATAATTCTCATCAAGGGCATCATATCAATTGGTTTCCACTTGGACATCTATCATTCTCATCAATGCATATTCATTGTTCATCAATCATCAATCAATCAATTTATTGACATCAATCAAACCAAACCATTTACATCAATGAAATATGATCCAACAATCTCCCAAATAATCAAACCATTGGCATCAATGACAACATGATCCAACAAATGTCTCCTTCGTATATATAGGAGACTAGGAGCTATAATTACAACTAATGGAATAAATCCGACATAAATAAAATAACATTAGTAATGTAATATTCCCCAATTAAGGGGTAATGAGCCAATATTAGGGCTTAACATGCCCCTTCCCTTGAGACAAGTGTTGTCTGCAATGCTTGAGTAACTCTGGATGCCTCTATATAAAAGACTCATCTTCCCAAGTGGAATATTTAGTCGGTACTTTCCTCCATTTAATGAGATACTATGAAATGGATCTATTCCTCAGTTGGTAAATTCTTGTGTCAGTGATGGCTTCAGGATCCAATATGATTTTTTCTTCCTCATCAATTTCGGGCAATATAGATTGAACTGGGATCTTGTTTCCTATAACCTTCTTTAAGCATGAAACATGGAAAACTGGGTGTACTCGTGAAGATGCATTCAAATCCAATTTGTATGCCATAGTACCAATATTTTGCAACACCTTATAAGGGCCATAGTACATTGGTGATAATTTATTATCCTTCTTGGCTTGCTTGAGGGACATCTGTTTGTATGGTTGTTGTCTTAAAAACACCCAATCCCCTAATTCAAAAATTCTTTCATGATGATGTTGATCTTCTTGTTGTTTCATGTGATTTCATGCCATGGTTAGGTTGTCCTTTAAGATTTGGAGAACTTGTTGTTGATTCTTGATGTGATCTTCCACTACTTGAACCTTAGATTTTTCTTTTAGAGAAGAAGTGATGGAAGGAGGGTGGTATTCATAGAGTACCATAAATGGTGTCATTTTTGTTGTAGTATGAAAGGAAGTGTTATACCTCCATTCTACTAAGGGTAACCATTTGAACCATTATGTTTGTTTATTAGAGATAAATCAATGAAGGTAGCCTACCAGACATTTGTTCACTATCTCGGTTTGTCCATCATATTGAGGTTGATAGGATGAGCTATGAGCCAATTGAGTACCCAAACAAGAAAATCATTCTATCCAAAAATGTCGAGTGAAGATGGGATCTCTGTTACTTACAATAATCTTTGGGCTTCCATGTAGCTTTTGAACTACCTCCATGAATGCGGTGGAAACTGTACTAGCTATGAAGGGATGAGAGAGTGCACAAAATTGTGTGTACTTGATCAGTCTATCAACAATCACCATGATGACACTCTTTCCTTCAAACTTTGGTAAGCCTGTGATGAAATCCATGGAAACCTCCTCCTAACACTGACTTGGGATGGCTAATGTTTGTAAAAGACCCAAGGTCTTAATTGTTTTCACCTTATATTGTTGGCAAACCAAACACTCTGCCACAAACCTTTGAACATCAGTTTTAAGGCCATCCCCAAAAAACTCCTTATTGACTCTATGGTAGGCTTTCAAAAATCGTGAGTGACCTCCTACTGGAGAGGTGTGCAATTCCAATAGTACCTTTTGTTTGAGTTGGGAGTTCTTACATAAATATAAGTGATCTTTGTATCATAGTGAACAATTTTTCAAGGTAAATGTATTTGATACACTGGAATCCTACTGCAACCATTGAATGAGAGTCCACACTTTTTCTTCATTCTTCCATTCATCCCTTTATTCTATTATCCAATCAGGTTGGATGGATGAGATAACATAGAGAAAGGCCTCAACATCTTCATCCTTTCTTGAGAGTGCATCTGCCACAACATTTTTCTTCCCCTTTTTATAGATGATTTCAAAATCATAACCCAATATCTTGGTTACCCATTTTTGTTGTTCTTCTCAAGATAGTCTTTGTTCCAAGAAGTATTTAAGACTATCATGATTTGTTTTAAACTTCAAGTGCCTACCTATTAGGTAAGGACACCATCTCTTCAATGCATGTAGTATTGCCATCATTTCCTTCTCATAAATGGGCTTATGTAAGTCCTTTCCCTTGAGTGGTCGAATTTCAAAGGATAGGGGTCTTCCTTATTGCATTAGGACAACACGAATTCCATTTATCGAGGCATCACATTCCACAATAAAGGTTTTTGTGAAGTTTGGAGTGGTCAAGACAGGAGCTTTGCACATCACCTCTTTAAGTTGTTCAAAAGATTTAGTTGCCTCTGGAGTCCATAAAAATTAATCATCTTAATTAGTGTCGTTAAAGGTGCTACTATTCTTCCATAGTGTCGAACAAACTTGCGGTAGTAACCTGTCAAACCCAAAAATCCTCAAAGATTCTTCAATGTTTTGGGAATCAACCAGTCCATCATGGCCTTAATACTGTTAGGGTCTACCTTGACACTTTCATGAGATACAATGTAACCCAAATACTCTACTTCCTTCACTCCAAAGAAACATTTGGATGGTTTGGCATATAGTTGTTTCTCCATTATTAGTTGTAGCACCTTGTCAACATGTCGCACATGATCCTCCCAAGACTTTCTATAGATTAGTATATCATTAAAAAACACTAACACAAATTTTCGAAGGAAGGGCTTGAAAATAGAATTCATCGATGCTTGGAATGTGGAAGGTGCATTTGTAAGGCCGAAAGGCATGACCAAAAATTCATAATGGCCTTCATGAGTTCATAATTTTGTTTTTGGGATATCTTCTTCCTTCATTCTAATCTGATGATACCCTAAACGAACATCCAATTTTGTGAAATAGATTGCTCCATGTAGTTCATCTAGCAAGTCATCAATGACGGGTGTTGTAACAGATTTTGAATTTTTCTCTACTTAGTGTCTTCATCCTGAATGTGTTTAAGGATCACTATTTCCTCTTAACTGAGAGTCCTCTTACTGCTCCTGAAAACTGTGAATATACTGGAGAAATAATGTTTGAAATATTTAATGTTCTAGGACTTTATATAGTTGTACAGGCTGTCCTTGCTATTGTTGTTGGGTACAAAACTTCTAAGTGGATGTTGGAGATGAGTTTGAACAATCATCACTCATGCTTCATTTTATGGCTATTTTCACATTGCGATAACAAGTGATATAACATTTGGTAGAAAGTACATCACATGTTAAATGACATGGTTTTAGGCTTTTCGTGTTGTCATATATTTCAGTGCAAATTTCCAGTACTTTTGAGGAGGCTTTTACAATCTTTTGACATCGTAATATGTGATTCAATTGGAGATATTAACCTGGCATTTTGAATAAATAAGAGTGGATTGGTTGAGCTTGTGGATGAGGCAACACGCACCTTGACATACATCAACAAAGGCACGGACATGGAACTTTTTCTCCATGTCGAAGAAGAACTAGAATACTAATGGAAAGTCATATAGCAGTCTAAACTTGAAGGAGAAATTAACATTAATGTTTAGAAACGTATCCGAGGGTAAGTCATTTGTTAACTGGTTTCATGCATAGATATTTCTTTTGTTATAATAGATATTGCTTGAACCATATGGATTTTTCATAGTCATTTAGAAGCTTGGAATTGTGATCTGTCTTCGAGTGTTGGAGATTATACACCCTGTGGCAAGATTTTAATCTGTTGCATGAAGAAAATAGAGAGGGTACGAATACATTTGTTGCGTAAGTATGATGTCAAGGAAGCATGCATGGAAGTGTTATAAAGCATGAATGTTATCATTTTGGGAGATCTCTGCTACGGAACAACAAAAATGGTCAGAATCTCAGCGATTGAAGAAATAAAGAACTGAAGAAACGACAACTGTCGAACACCAACGCGTGTCGCATGCATAAAACGTGGACCAATCACGGGATTTTGGGGTTTTGCTTATCATTTTTCATACTACATCTATTTCTCTGAAACCTCGAAGGCCGATGGGAAAATTTGTGCGTCTCAAAAAATAAATACGATAGTTTTCGGCAAGATGGGTGATAGTTATAGAATTGGAGCAAGGATCAAATCACACGTGTTGGGATACAAATATACTTTTATAGAATATATGGAGTCGGTGGTGTTGCCTGTATTATGGAAAAAAACGTGACGGGTTTATGTTGTTCTTGAGTTTGTGTTTTTAGGCTATAAAACACACCGTCAAGGCATCCGACTAAAGATTTTTATGATAAAACTTTTAAAACAAAGAAACAAAGAAAGGCTAGATCAGATTCAGTTTCTCAGCTGTCTATGTCTTGCTTCCCATTGTTCTTGGATGCTTATGTCACGTTCGATTGCAGCCCATGATCTTTCTAACCCTGACCTATTTGTTGCAGTTTGCAAGATGGTGTTAAATAAATTTAGTGCAATGCTTATTTGATCTTGTAGACCAGGTTCTACGTTTGGTTGTCTACCGTTAGGGACTGTCATGGGTAATAAGATTTTATATGTTTATAAAAGGGGTTTTTTATAGATTGGTTACTTCAAACTTTTGGAGAAGATGTTAATAAAACAACTTTAAAACCTAAAATAGAAAAGTAAAGACACAATGAAGGTCGTTTCCTGGTTTGTGACAATTTTGAAATTGTAGACAATGAAACACAACAAAGAGAAATATAAGGCTTTTATTTGGAAAGAATCTTATATTTCTATTAACAATAATGAAAGACACACAGGATTTCTAACAAAATAAAATATTAAGGAACAGAAGGTTACAGGTCTTAAAATCACTAAAGTAATTCCAGAGGAAAAACTGTAACACATTCAACATCCAAACCAATCTGAAACAACAAACAACAATTGCATATAACTTCAAATTGATTTAATTGCTAGAAATGCACATTAAGAAGAAGATTTAACAAATGAAAATAGACAAGGGAAGAAACATAGTCACGAAATTGCAGGATCCAGAATCTTGTTGCGAATTCAATTCTGATAAACTTTAAAGTTGATAGTACAAAAATCGGCTTTCTCCCAAATTTCTGAAGCCTTGTTTCAACCTCTTGAAATTATATTTATACATTTCTGTCAAAACTTTCCGTTGGTATCCAACCAACTTCCTAATCTTTCAGTTGCATAAACTAATGTCAACCATTTACAATTTATTTCGAAATTCTAAAAATAGAAATATTTACAAAGTTTTAATTTAGAGTTGAAGCACTTTCTTTATCTGCTTTGACTTCTTGAACATGTTTTTCTAAAAAGTTCACCAAGGCTTTGGGAGCTTCTGGTACTTTGTTTGCTTCAAATCAGAAGAAACCTCTGTGCAGATCTGGCAATTGTGTTAGCCATAGATCTTTTAGATTCTTGATAATAATTCTGGATGATTTCCAGATTACAGAATACCTTCTGTTGTTCTTCCTCAATATTTGTATATATTTATGATGCTTTAGTCTTGAATTGATCTATTTCAATCACTTGATTAGTAATTGAAATGATTTTATCTTGCAGAGATTTATTTTCATTACCCAACTTCTGCACTTGTTCTTGGGTAACTTGAATCATATGTTTTGCTTCAGTCAAGTTTTCATTTAACTTTTGGATATCTTGTATATCTTTAAGTCTAGCCTGTTCTAGACCTTTTTGTATTCCCCATCCAATCATTTTTTCACTTTCTTTTAACCTGTCCTGCAGCTGTGTAATTTATCGATCCTTCTGCTCTATCATAGTGATTAAATTTCCTACAGAGTACATATTGGCTGATGCTATAGCCCCCATAGTTCCTGCTAACTCTGTAGCAAATTCACCTTCATTAAGCTTCTTTCCATCAATAATTATTTTATGTTTTTTTACTGTTCTTTCTCCTACAGGATGTAATTCCCGTTTCAACATAGCTCTCCGTTTTTTGCTGAAAACATAATCCGATGAAGGTATTTCATCTCTGTTGATTGGTTCTAAGTCACCTACGTACATAAATCCTTCATGAGGGGTTCCGTAAGTAGCCTGTAGTGGGGTTAATGTTGTAACGGGACTCCCAAGTTCCTGTGAAGTTGTTCCCCCAACATTTTCTGGAATATCATCAAGGTTTATTGGATTTGTCTCTACTCCTTTTCCCTTTTATGTCTGTGTTTCCTTGATCTGTGAACTTTCTGTATTCTGAGGAGGAATCTCAAAAATTTTTAATTTACCTTTATCACTTGTATCATACTGAATAATGGTTTCAAAACCTGGAGGAATTGTTTCTGGTACTTGCATTGATGTTGGCATTTCGCCTTGCAAAATCTTTGGCAAACACTGTCTTCTATTTCTTTGGAAAGATGCAAACCCCACCTGTGCATCAGGTGACAAGGTTTGCACTCTACTATGAACTTCCTCATATGACTTAGCATTTCTAAAAATATCATCATAAAATGAAACTTCATGTTTATATGCTTTCAATCCACACTGTGTGACATGTCGATTGATTATTTGATATGGGTCATGTTTCCTGAGTTCTATATCCACTAATTTCACTTCACTCAATGATTCGGCTTCTGATTTAGAATGACCTATGTATAATAAAACAAATTTCCCTAGATAAACCAGAAAAGATGACCATGCCTTCTTCTGTTGAGCTTTCAATTCTAACCCAATACCACCATTTATCAACTGATAAGCTACTTCTCTGCATATTAACCTGTCTGGTAAAATTTTGGGTAGTGCATGTGGCGGAATAGAACAACCATAATATCTCACATAGGAAAAAATTTCTTCGATGAACCAGTGAGCAACTGACTTGAGGTTTTCTATTATGGTATTGGAAATGCGAGGGGGATCACATCCGAAGAAAATTCTGTGTAGAGGAATAATTACATAATGGCAAATCTCATAAAAAAATATTTTTGGCATTTTCTTCCCACAGAGCTGAATGGTATTTATGAACAGGCTCTGTACATGAGGCATTCCAACTCCAATTCATTATTGGGAAAGGAGTCATGAAGCAAATGACATCCATTATATAAGATGACATATAAAACGACATTGTTTGTCCCCTTGACCTAGCTATTTTGTAATTCATAACCTCTGAAGTGACGTTGTCTGATAAAATTTTATGCCAATTGAAACTGCGCCCCTCTGAAACTTCCTCTAAGAAAGGTGTCCAGTCTGCATTAAAATGAAAAGGATCTTTCCTCCCAAAAAGTCTACACAACATCATTTCTAAATACACCATATATTCATTTAGGGAAGCTGT
This sequence comes from Picea engelmannii, assembly GCA_009831015.1. NCBI lineage: Eukaryota > Viridiplantae > Streptophyta > Pinopsida > Pinales > Pinaceae > Picea > Picea engelmannii. The sequence goes on from ML776732.1 coordinate 449,808, forward strand.
GGCATAAATTCTCTGTTAATTAGCCCTAAATTTATTTTCATCTTTGGACCATCCTCTTATTATGTCAGGGTATGTTTGGCCACCTTCAAAACACTCTTTTTGTTGAAATGCAGCTACAAATTTAGAATTAAAAGTGTGCCTATAATTGGGCGATAGCTTATACATTACTTGGATATGTTTGGGCCTGAATGAGCCGATAACAGCTCCTTGCTCGTTCAAAATACTTCTGGTCATAACATCCACTTTATCCAATGCCCATGTGACCATATCAGTATAGGAAACCAATCTTGGGCGTGAAACAACTTTATGAAGTCCAGTCTCAGCGATATCTCGGATATGATTGTCTGCACCATTATCCGCATATTGGAGTTCATCTTCCATTGTTTCTGCAATTGTAGCCCATGATTTAACAGAGTGTACTACTCCAGCTACAGTAGTGTCTGAAATAATATCACCTTCTGGTTGCTCTTTAGTTTTCTTTGAAGCCTTTTTGGGCGCCATAGCTCTGTGTTCACTCGAATACCTGTAACAGAGCAGAGTTTAGCTTCGAAATAGTAACGTGAACGTTTCAAAATTTATTTTGAATATATCATAAAATCACCGAGATCTATACCTCTGTTATGAAATAAATGCAAAAGATATTCCTGATAATACGCATTTAATGTTTGTACCTGAGCTTTTCCGATATTTTCAAATATGATAGAAAATTACCAAATTGAATGATTGTCGCATTAAAAATCATTTATCAAAGTTTAACTTTAAACATGGTTTCAAAGAGTGATTAATTAGCATTAATCTTGTTTTTAATTTGAAAGCACTCTTATCGGGGTTTCAGAACTTTTGTTGTCAAGGAAAAAGGTCATCGAAGAACCCCGATCGCCGAAATCGCGATATATCATTAAAGTTAAAACCTTTTTTATTATCTTAATTAATCTTGATTACCTTTCCAGGATTTCATTAATCAAGAAATCGGGTATCGAGAAATCGGGAAATCCGATGTCATGAAAAATGATGATTGCAAAACCGCAAACTCCGATATCCCGATATGATTATTTATTTTTAATTGTTCTTAACGGTAATTAGGTTATTCCCAAACCTCACTTAAGGGTTAACTGAAATCGGGGATCTGGAAATTGGAGAATAAGATGACAAGTTTCCTTGTTCTCACAAAATCGCGAATCTCGATTTCGCGATGGGATTTAACTTAAAGTTTTAAATCCTTTTTAAGTCTGATTTAAGTAAATAATGATTTTTAATAGAGGATTAATGTATCGGGAAATCGGGGATCGGGATTTCACTATATAATTTGTGTTGAACGTTTGTTCATTCAAAACTCTGAATCCTGATATCCCGACGTAAAATGATATACCTTAAGTTTCAAATCAATGTCCGTTTTAAAATATTATTTCGAATAGCATTGGGAAACTTAGATTCGTTTGGATTCTTAATTATTCTTTGTTCAAAAATGAACCATAAAGGCATTGTGACTTCGTTGGATATGAAATTTTTTGCTTTAGAAAATTTGTATAATGTAAAGACTCAAAGATACAACATTTTTCATCCATACGATTAAAAATTCAAGGTCTGTTTCAACATAGGCTCCAACTGGGGACCTTGTCTCCCTGCAGGACGAGGAGAACATGCAAACTCAGTGCCTACATTGGGTAATGGGGTCAAAAGTTTATCTCTGATAAATTGATCAAGGAGTAAGAAAAGAGAATATATACAGTCTTTGAAAACCTTTTCAAAACTCATCACTTATTGAAATTCAATTTTGGTCTTCTTAAAAAAAAATTTCTTCTCATTCCAAAATTGAGTTAATATTGAGATAGTTAGAACAATCTTTAGAAGTTCAACAGATTATTAAACATTTCAGCTTGCATCAATCGAAAAAAAATTCAGCAATTTAAAACTGGGAAGCTCTATTTGACTTAAGACGAATATCCAGTTTTCAAAAAATTGATAACTAGAATAGAGTTATAGATAAGTGTGACAACCTTACAGATACCTCAGATATTGCTTCACTGCCAGCAGGCCTGTTCAGTACCCCGGTGAAGTTATCTGTCCCTTTTTACTGAATTTCCTTTCACCGCTTCGAATGCTAATTTTATGTTTAGACATTGCTTCACTGCCAGCAGGCCTGTTCAGTACCCCAGTGAAGTTATCTATTTTGTATTTTCAGACGAAGGCAATCATTTAAATGAATTTCCTTTCATCGTCTGTAGGACTAGATGGGGGCAATCAATTATGAATTTCCTTTCACCATCTGTCTTATGTTTAGCTTAGGTTTATGAAGCGGGGGCAATCCGTGATGTTTAATATATTAGGGTTGGTGATCTGTGTAAAATTTTAAAATCAAGGTTTGTCAACTTGTTTTGATTATTCTAGGTCAATTTTTCTCAACCTTCAAAACTTCCTAAGACAGTAGAGAAAAAGGGGAAACATTTTCAAGGGATCTTCTTTTGAGCAAGCTAAAAAGTTCAGACAAACTGTTAAACAACTTAAGATATACAGGGTTAATCTCAAACTTAACCATTTTTAGTCAGAGAGAAAAAGATGAATATTGACCAATCTGAATTCAATCATTTGACAAATTTTAAATTCAATACAAAATCTCTTCAACTTTCTGGCACATGACTCAATATTCAAAAATTTACTTCAGAATACTTTTATATTAATTTGTCGGACTCTTGTGAAAAACATGCAGAGGGTATGTATTTACAGACTTGAGATATAACTGCACAGGAAAGCAGGGCATTTAGTCTTATGTCTTCGAAGATACGAAGATTAGACAAGCTCCTGGCCGACTGCTCAGGCAGAAACTATCTCGGAGACTCAAAATTATTTTTTATGTAAACTGAAGGTATTAAAGGAAACTTTCTAACAATGTAAACCAAAATTCCTCTGATCTAATTCTAAAAATAACTCTGTGAATTTTTATTTTTATTTCTATTTTTATTTTACTTTATTTTAATTTTTGATTATTTTTATATCTATACAAGATTTTATTATTATTATTATTATTTTAATTTATTGTTCCATGTAATGCTTTAAGAATCGTGCATTGACAGGAGCATTTAGGACCTTACCATCTAGATTTTCCAGTAGAAAATAATTTTTACCTTCAGAAGATGATATTTTAAAGGGTCCATACTAGATGTGATCAAATTTACCGTTTTTACCTGAATCTTCCTTTCGGGCATCCCACCTTAGAACTAGATCTCCTGGAAGAAAGTTTATGTTCTTGGCCTTGCAATCAAATAACAACTTCATATTATCTTGGTACCTCTGTAGCTTTTCATCTATTACATCCCTATGTTGCTGGACTTCAATTAATTGGTTTATTCTTCTGGTGAGAGGATTGGGCTCCTCCTTCTCATCCTGCCACAGCTTCATTACAGGAAGTACTAAGTTTATTGGTAATACCACATCTGTACCATAAACCATTTGAAATGGTGAGGTACCAATAGATTTCTTCGTTCCTATTCAATTTGCCCATAAAGCATATTTTAAATGTAAGTTCCAAGATTTTTTATTTTCTTTTAAGACTTTCTTAATTATGATGATCAAACTCTTATTTCAAGATTCGGCCAAACCATTTCCTTGTGGATAATATGTTGTGGAATGTCCTAGTACAATGTTATATTTTTGACAGAAACTAATCATTTCCATTGACTTGAAAGCTTGAGCATTATCAGTTACTATTTTTCTAGGACATCCAAATCTTGCCAATATATTCTCTTCCAAAAACACTATAACCACTGAGTCAGTGGCTTTTCTGGTAGGAATTGCTTCCACCCACTTGGTGAAATAATCTGTGGCAGTGAGAATCCACCTATGTTGGGTGCTTGAATGTGGATTTATCTCACCTATGAAATCAATCCCCCATTGTTGGAAAGGTGCTTTTGTTTTGACCGGAACTAACGGCATAGCTGGTAACTTCTGTTTCCCAGTGAAAAATTGACAAGGGTTACAAGCCCTTACCTTAGCATTTACATCAGGGAACAACTTGGGCCAATAATAGCCAGCCCTTAAAATTTTGTATGCCGTTGCTCTCCAGGCATGTTGCCCTCCACAAACCCCTTCATGAAACGGATTGATGACTTCCTCTGTCTCTGATTCAACCAAACAAACTAAGAGGAAACCAAGTGGGTCTTTCCAGTATAACTTTTTCTCGGAAATGCAATATTTAACTGCATGCAATTTCAATGTTCTAGCTTTGGAATATGACAATTCATCTAGACATTTCAAAGTTAAAAGATATATTACTATATTTTTATACCAATCAGATGAAATAAATTTATCCTCAATCTTGTTTTCAATTATTTGATAATCAATTTCATTCATATATATCCAACCTTCTTCCTCTTGAGCACTGTTCATCCCAAGAGCCCGAAAATTAGATTCAGCTAACAATCTAGCTAAACCCTGTCCTTTAACTAATTTGGTTGGCTTGACCTCCAAGTCAAATTCCTGAATTTTTGCAAGCCATCTACCCCTCTTACCGTCATTGTCATCTTGCACTAAAATATCCTTCACAGCGCTGGTGGGTACATATGCAATCATTTTGGAATGGAATACATATGTTCTGAAAGACTTCAGTGCTTTAACCATTGCGTAAGCTTGTTTCTCCATTATATTCTATTTAATCTCAGCGTCTCGGAGGCTCTTACTGAAAAAGGCGATGGGTTGCTCAAAACCCTCTTCATTCTTTTGGAGGAGAACCACAGCCAATGTATGTTCTAAAGAAAATGAAAAAATGAATAACTCCTTAAGATAATCTAGACTTGCTAGTACCGGAGCTTCACTTATAAATTTTTTAATGTGAGCAAAGGATTCCCTTGATTCTGTTGTCCACTTAACTTCGTTGTTCTTCCTGAGCATATCTGTTATCAGTTTAACAATTTCAGTAAAATTAGGAACGAATCTTCTCAAAAAAATTATTTTTCCTAAAAAAGATTGAATCTCTTTAACATTTCTAGGAATAGCTAATGTTTCTATGGCCTCTAGTCTCTTTGGATCAATTCTGATACCATCCCGGGATATTATATGACCTAACAATTTTCCCTCTTGCATGGCGAAATGAGACTTTTTTGGATTTAATGAAAGACCATACTTACGACATTTTTCAAAAGTTTGTTTTAAATGAATAATGTGATCTTCATCTGATTTTGAAAACACAGTAAGGTCATCCAGATATATAACTACAAACTTATCTCTTTCGCCGACAAAGGCAATATCCATTGCTCATTGGAATGTGGCTCCTGCATTCATTAATCCAAATGGCATTTTATCATACATAAAAGTACCCCAAGGAGTGGTGAATGCAGTCTTTTCCTTATCAGGTTCACTAACAACAATTTGGTTATATCCTGAAAATCCATCAATCATGGACATCCTAGTGGCTCCTACTACTTTTTCCAGCACGTGATCCATTTTTGGTAGAGGATAGTTGTCTTTAAGAGAAGATTTATTTAAATTTATAAAGTCAACACATAATCTAATCTCTCCATTTTTCTTTCTCACTGGTACTAAATTGGCAACCCAATCAGAATATCTCAAAGGAACAATAATTTTAGCATCCAAAAGTTTTTTAACTTCTTTCTCAATGATAGGTAGTAAGATCGGGTTAAACTGTCTGAGTTTTTGCTTGAAAGGTTTAACACCTGGTTTAAGTGGGATTTTGTGTTCTATCACCGAGATGTCATAAGTTTTCAAATCTTCGTAAGACCATGCAAACACATCTTTATATTTTTTTAATAATTCTGTATATTTATTTTTATTTCCTATTGACAAAAATTTAGATAACTTAACCATTCTAGGATTATCTATTGTTCCTATGTTATAGTCTTCAACCTCTTCTAGTTGAGGTTGTAGAGTAGTGTTAGAAGGCATGTCATCTTTATTAAAAAGTCTTTCTAAAGGTATCAGACCTTTGGGGATTTGATTATTTTTTAAAACAAGCATCCGGTGATCAGCTATTTTATCATGAAATTCTTTTTCATCTTCATCTTCCTGCATGATCCAAAAAGGATCATGTTGATTCTCCTGATCATTATATGTTTCCGAAAATTCATCTAAAGATTCAAGAAATTTTCTGAGTTGTTCGTCATCTTCGAAAACTTGCCAATGTTGCACATTATCAGGCATGGAAGGGCGATGCCTCATTTGAATATGGTATTTTAAATTAAAATACATTGGGGGGCTAAATGTTGAAGCAGCTTTAGCTAAGGCATCGGCTTGTTGGTTTTCAGATCTAGGAACAAAATGGAAATTCACAGAAGTGAAGAAATTCTCAACTATATCCCATACACAGTTTCTATAAGTCCTTAATCTAGTATGTTTTGCTTTGTATTGTCGGTTTACTTGTTTGATGATTAATTCAGCATCCCCGAACACTTCAATATTTTTAATTTTCATTTTTCTCGCAGCTTCTAAACCAAGTACTAAAGCCTCATATTCACATACATTATTTGTACAGTCTATATACCACTGGAGCCTATAAGAAAAATGTATTACAAATTGATCATCAGGGGAAATAAGGAGTACTCCAGCTCCAGCTCTGAGATAAGAAGAAGCTCCATCAAAAAACATCTTCCATGTACCAGTACTATATACATTTTCTTTTATTTCATTTTTTTGAAGTTTTTCTTCTGTACAAGATGATTCCAAATGACAATGTCGCCTTGGTATATATAGGAGACTAGGAGGTATAATTACAACTAATGGAATAAAGATGACATAAATAAAATAACATTACTAATGTAATATTCCCCAATTAAGGGGTAATGTAACACCCTGTTTCCCCCAGTCTGTAAAAATAATTATGCTAGCCAAGAACTGTGGCAAACTCAAAGATGTGAATGTGTGATTCTTAATGGACCTTAGTATACAAGGTCGATGAATGTAAATTAACATGATATATATATATATATATATNGTGTGTGTGTGTGTGTGTGTGTGTGTGTGTGTGTTGCAGGATTGTTGGGAGGGGGATGTGCTAAAAAAGAGATCACGATGGCTAAAGAAAGGTGGTGGAAGGCACCTGGAATGGTGGCGCTAACTTCCATCGAAAATAATACCATATTTGGTCTTTACTGGCCCGGAGAACTAAGAGCGGCTCGCTGGCCCCGAAATGAATTACTCGCCAGGTTGGTGGGTGAAGAGGCTCCGCATGAGTTAATGAGGGATGTGGGTGAACCGCCCATCCGTGGAGGCCTCAAACCTGACCACCGCGGGGAAATTTGTGCCACACGTAACCTCATCAGAAGAAAAGGTAGGTAAAATGTGTGGAAGGGGGGAACGCGAGGGAAGGATTGCAGGAAAAAGATCGAAGAAACTCTGGAAAAAAATACATAGTGAGTGACAGCAGGGAAGAAGGAGAGTAACCTTCGTTCTCGATCGCTGAAGAATAGAGACAGAGAGTCTCAAGCATCGTGGTCTAGCTCGCAGGTGGCTAGTGGTAAATCCATTCAGAGTTGTTGAGCCTACGATTGGGTGGAAACAAGCACCCCTCTCAGCAGTAGCATCACCTAGTGTTTTCTGATAAGTGTTTATATCTTGTGTCTTGCATTGAATATCTTGGAATGTATGTTAATGGTTTGAAAACTTATAAATGGTTTCTATGTAGAAATGTCTACAGGGTGTTTTGATTAGAATGGTGGTTACATGATTGTGTTGGAATGACCACATTCGTCTTATATATATATAGATATACGTATTTGAACGAACCTAGTTTTTAAGTCTGTTCTCGAAAGGTTGTTTCCCTTAACTACCTCTCATGCTTCCCTAGATAGATTCCCCACAGGGACACCCTTTTTGGATTGTTCCCTTACATTCCAGAGCTGGGGAAAGTTCCCTGAAAGGACTACTGTCTTAGTAAAATCCTGAATTTGCTTATTACCTATAATAGAAGTTAATAGCTCACGGATTTAAGAAGACCTTTCAGTCTGGTCATAAATACCTAGTGAAAATCTGCCCAGGAACCATATGAAGGACTTTAAGGCCTAAGTCTGAAAACCCTACACGAGAGAGAGTGGGTCTCTTAGATCTCGGTATCTCGGTGTTTCAGCAACCAAGAAACCCAAGGGTCAGTTTTCTTGTATTCACCAGATTCGAAATCCTGACTTGTGAAACCTTGAAGTGAGTATAGCGTGATTAGTTGTGATGTTTCAACATTTTGGTACACGGACCATCTAAGGGTAAGTTCCCTTGTACTCACTAGTCCCAAAATCTCGATTAGAAAAACCCCAAAATGAACTAGCATGGATGAGTTGTGATGTTTTGGAGGTTCGGTACCCAGGCTACCCTTCCTCTTTCTAAATGCATGAATGAGATCCTTTCGGAGGATCTAAATTCTGTTACGACCATTAAATTGGGTGAAGCAATGCAGGCGTTAATTCCTCGACCCATTTTTAACCTTCGTAAGTAGCGAATAAATCAGGACCGTCGATTCCAAGACCCATGGGAGTACCTGGACCATCCAGCTGTAGAGTACACGTGGCGGCTGATAAGTGTTTCGACATTTCGGCACCCGGTGTACCTAAGTGTGAGTTCTCTTGTACTCGTGTAAGGTAGCTAGAGAGGTAGTGGAGGGGCCCATAGGGCCCATAGTGATGATAGTGGAGACCATTCAATTTAAGGTGGATTAGGTCCATTATATTATTAAATAAGTCTCATTATGGTAGTTAGATATAATAAATGGGTAGTTAGATATAATAAATGTAAGAGGACTTCTTAGAAGGTTCTACTTCTAGAAGATTCCTCCTCTAGAATGTTCTTAGGTGATGGTATCACTATATAAAGTGGTTCAAGCAATGTAATGAAACATGAAGAGAAGTATTGTATTTGGAGCGGTAGCTCAATAGGAGGATTCCCCCTCGAAGAGGAAAGTGAATAGGAGAGGATCCCTTCCATAATAGGATCCATTGTATGGTGTTTCCCTACCTCAAGGGTTTGATAAAATAAAGTTGTGTTTTGCTATATTGTTCTTCTATATATATTGTGGTGCTTTTGTATTCAGTATTGGATTCTTAACAGGTGTGATCAGATCCTATGGTTGTACATCAAGCGTTGAGGACAACGCTTTCATAAGGGGGATGGAATGTAAGGTAGCTAGAGAGGTAGTGGGGGGGCCCAGAGGGCCCATAGTGATAATAGTGGAGGTAATTCAATGTAAGGTGGACTAGGTCCACTATATTTTTAAATAAGGCCCACTATGGTAGTTAGATATAATAAATGGGTAATTAGACATAATAAATGTAAGAGGACTTCTTAGAAGATTCTACTTCTAAAATATTCCTTCCCTAGAATGTTCTTAGGTGATAGTAGCACTATATAAATGGGTTCAAGAAATGTAATCATACATGAAGAGAATTATTGTATATGGAGAGGTAGCTCAATAGGAGGATGCCCCCTTGAAGAGGCAAGTGAACATGAGAGGATCTCTTCCATAATAGGATCCATTGTATGGTGTTGCCCTACCTCAAGGGTTTGGTAATAATAAAGTGTGCTTTCTTCTATATTGCTTGTAGATATATTGTGTACTCAATATTTGTGGTGATTATATTTGTAGATCTATTATGGTTCTTAACAAGTCGTATCAAAGCACTTTCGTTGGGCAGACATTGTGGGAATTTTTTTTTTATTTTTGCAGATTTTTTTTTTTCGGAGAAGAAAAAAGAGGGTCGCAGCATTCTCGAATTTTTTGGGATATTTATTTGCAAAATTTGCAGAAAATCGTTGTATATCTGAGTTCCTCTTATAAAAACACCCAATTTGAAAAAACAAATCATCTAAAATGGAGTCTGGGAAATAAAGATATTGAAGTTTTAAAATCTGCAAATTTTTAGGATTTTTTCCGCAGACGGCGGCGAGATTTTTTTTTATTTTTGTACTATATAGAGGCCAAATTTTCCCAAATAAATTAAAGATCTGAGCTCCTCTCACAATTTCACCCAATTTTAAAAATCAAAATCCAACCTTCTTCCTCTTGAGCACTGTTCATCCCAAGAGCCCGAAAATTAGATTCAGCTAACAATCTAGCTAAACCCTGTCCTTTAACTAATTTGGTTGGCTTGACCTCCAAGTCAAATTCCTGAATTTTTGCAAGCCATCTACCCCTCTTACCGTCACTGTCATATTGCAATAAAATATCCTTCACAGCGCTGGTAGGTACATATGCAATGATTTTGGAATGTAATACATATGTTCTGAAAGACTTCAGTGATTTAACCATTGCGTAAGCTTGTTTCTCCATTATATTGTATTTAATCTCAGCGTCTCGGAGGCTCTTACTGAAAAAGGCGATGGGTTGCTCAAAAACCTCTTCATTCTTTTGGAGGAGAACCGCAGCCAATGTATGTTCTAAAGAAAATGAAAAAATGAAGAACTCCTTAAAATAATCTGGACTTGCTAGTACCAGAGCTTCACTTATAACTTTTTTAATGTGAGCAAAGGATGCCCTTTCTTCTATTGTCCACTTAAATTTGTTGTTCTTCCTGAGCATATCTGTTATCAGTTTAACAATTTCAGCAAAATTAGGAATGAATCTTCTCAAAAAAATTATTTTTCCTAAAAAAGATTGAATCTCTTTAACATTTCTAGGAATAGCTAATGTTTCTATGGCCTCTAGTCTCTTTCGATCAATTTTGATACCATATCGGGATATTATATGACCTAACAATTTTCCCTCCTGCATGGCGAAATAAGACTTTTTTGGATTTAATTAAAGACCATACTTAAGACATTTTTCAAAAGTTTGTTTTAAATGAATAATGTGATCTTGATCTGATTTTGAAAACACAGTAAGGTCATCCGGATATATAACTACAAACTTATCTCTTTCGCCGACAAAGGCAATATCCATTGCTCGTTGAAATGTGGCTCCTGCATTCATTAATCCAAATGGCATTTTATCATACATAAAAGTACCCCAAGGAGTGGTGAATGCAGTCTTTTCCTTATCAGGTTCACTAAAAACAATTTGGTTATATCCTGAAAAGCCATCAATCATGGACATCCTAGTGGCTCCTACTACTTTTTCCAGCCTGTGATCCATTTTTGGTAGAGGATAGTTGTCTTTAAGAGAAGATTTATTTAAATTTCTAAATTCAACACATAATCTGATCTCTCCATTTTTATTTCTCACTGGTACTAAATTGGCAACCCAATCAGAATATCTCAAAGGAACAATAATTTTAGCATCCAAAAGTTTTTTAACTTCTTTCTCAATGACAGGTAGTAAGATCGGGTTAAACTGTCTGAGTTTTTGCTTGAAAGGTTTAACACCTGGTTTAAGTGGGATTTTTTGTTCTATCACCGAGGTGTCATAAGTTTTCAAATCTTCATAAGACCATGCAAACACATCTTTATATTTTTTTAATAATTCTGTATATTTATTTTTATTTCCTATTGACAAAAATTTAGATAACTTAACCATTCTAGGATTATCTATTGTTCCTATGTTATAGTCTTCAACCTCTTTTGGTTGAGGTTGTAGAGTAGTCTTATAAGGCATGTCATATTTATTAAAAAGTCTTTCTAAAGGTATCAGACCTTTGGGGATTTGATTATTTTTTAAAACAAACATCTGGTGATCAACTATTTTATCATGAAATTCTTTTTCATCTTCACCTTCCTGCATGATCCAAAAAGGATCATGTTGATTCTCCTGATCATTATATGTTTCCAAAAATTCATCTAAAGATTCAAGAAATTTTCTGAGTTGTTCGTCATCTTTGAAAACTTGCCAATGTTGCACATTATCAGGTATGGAAGGGCGATGCCTCATTTGAATATGGTATGTTAAATTAAAATACATTGGGGGGCTAAATGTTGAAGCAGCTTTAGCTAAGGCATCGGCTTGTTGGTTTTCGGATCTAGGAACAAAATGGAAATTCACAGAAGTGAAGAAATTCTCAACTAGATCCCATACACAGTTTCTATAAGTCCTTAATCTAGTATGTTTTGCTTGGTATTATCGGTTTACTTGTTTGATGATTAATTCAGCATTCCCGAACACTTCAATATTTTTAATTTTCATTTTTCTCGCAGCTTCTAAACCAAGTACTAAAGCCTCATATTCACATACATTATTTGTACAGTCTATATACCAATGGAGCCTATAAGAAAAGGGTATTACAAATTGATCGTCAGGGGCAATAAGGAGTACTCCAGCTCCATCTCTGAGATAAGAAGAAGCTCCGTCAAAAAACATCTTCCATGTACCAGTACTATATACATTTTCTTTTATTTCGTTTTTTTGAAGTTTTTCTTCTGTATCTTTATCATCTATATCTATCTCAAAATCATCATCTAACGATAAAATACAGTTCCCTAAATCTTGGTCTGCGACATACACTGGGTGATTTGTAGGATTTTTAGGGTCACTCACAGTGAATGCCATTCGAGTTTCCCTGTATAGACGAGTGAATTTTCCTCCAAAAATAGGGATCGTCGCGTACGTCATATCTAACTGGATGGATCCTCCAAGTTTAGCACCCCAAGATCTAGATAGTAGCATTCCATATTTTGGTGGAATATCTGCAACTACCACATCCATAAGAATGCTTTTAGAGGGTATCTGAGCTAAGTTAACCACTAGGTCTTTGATCATTCTTATGCATTTAACCCTCCTAGAATCAAAAGAGTACAAATCACCATATGGTCTAGTAACTTCAAGGCCAAGTTTATCCATTATTGCTTTGGGTATGACAGTATGCGAAGCTCCAGAATCTAACATACAATTGTGTAAAAGGTGGTCAAAAATAGTAAGTGTGATATAAAAAGGAGCTACAGTATCTTTGGGACCTTCTGCATGTGAACCGAAAGATATGATAGGTTTATCGTCTTCTAAATTAATTGTGTTCGCTTGACTTTCCTTTTCATAAAAATTAATCATTTTAGCTATTTGTTTCTGGTATACCAGATTTTTGGCTAATTCGACAAGGGGGATAGGAATTTTAATCTTGCTTATTTCATTTTCTAATTTAAAATTTCCTATGGCCTTGTCGTTCTCAATATGTTGGGCTTCCATAACCATTTTCTCATTTTTTTGTTGTGGTGTAACCTTATTTTCTTTTACAGGGTTTTGAATATTTACAGGGTTAGTTCTTACTGACTCTAACTGTACAGGGTTATCTGTTATATTTCTGTTTGCAGACTGTTTATCTGCAACTTTAGGATTTTCCTCATTTGTATCATTTCTAAGCAAAACCTTTTTTGCTTGAACATTAAGAAGATTTTTATTTCTCGACCTTAGATTATATCTTCCCTGCAAATCAACGATGATGTCATCTGCAACACTTTGATATGCATGATCATCAGTTGCATTGTTACTAATTGTATCTTCTGTTTTACTTTCCTTCATCAACGATGCTTCATAATCTTGTCTAGACACATAAGGATACCTATTATCATCACCAAGACAATCAATATCTTCGTCCAACTGTTCAAATTCACAAAAATCTTCTTCTCCAATATAATCTTCAGTTTTAAAATGTGCTTGGAATTTTTGATCTTCATTTTTTATTGTTTTATGTGGTCCTTGTGTCTCAGGATTTTTTTGGAAATCCTTTCTAGAAAAATTATCCCTTCTAGGTTTTTCTAACTCCATTTTAGAAATTTTGTTAGAGAGTTGTTGGATGACCCTAGCCATCTCATCTATTTTATCTCCAGCAGATTTCGCTGGCCCAGAAGGTCCACCTTGTTCTTTAAATTTTTTATTTTCTTTATTAACATTTTCTGTCTTTGCTTTAAGCTTTCCAGATGTCATCATATTAGATTTAATTTCTACGGCATCATATTGCATCTTAGGGATATCTAATGATCATCTTTCCCTCAATAATAAAGCAAAGTCAGGATCGAAAGCACCAGCATAAGTTACTTTGGCTGAAGGTTGTGATGGATTAACTTCATCTGGAATTTTGTTATATAGTTTATTAAATCTTTGTGTAAATTCCAATATTGATTCAGAATTTTTCTTTTTTAGTGCTCTGAATTCTGTTAGGTAGTAGAGGTGATCTTTCCTCTCACCCCATTGTCTGATAAATGCACTCTCCAGCTCTTCATAATATGTTAATGACCCAACTGGTAAGGATCTAAACCAAGTTCTTACATGTCCTTCAAATGTTTGAACAAGTAATCTGGAATAAACATCTTCATGTTCTATTCCAAGAATGTCTGCAAATTGATCGAAAAAATTGATATGTTCTTGTGCAGTTAGATCACCCTACCCTGTGAATTTAGGGAGGCTCTTCATATAGTTTTCAGGAATATCATGAAGAGGGGCAGGAAGAACTAAGGGATCATACCTAGCAGCAACTTTGGCAAAAATCATAGGAACTGGTATTTGATTCCCTCCACCTCCACCACCTCCTCCGCCTCCTCCAACATTTAGTCCTGCCATGGTTGGATTTGGAATTGAGGTTGGGACAATGTGTGGGGGAGATTCTTGGAAGATAGGAGATGAAACTTCAAGAAAATAAAAAGTGTCAAAAGAAGGTGGTAACGAAAGTGACCGTTCAAGAGATTCAGAAGAATTTGATTTTGCAAAATCAGGCTAATCTGAAGTATAATTTAATAAAAGGGTTTGTTTAAAGGATTTTCTTGATTTTAAGATTTTCTCTGGATCCGAGACTGGCGATGTCTGTTTGATATCTAGGTTTTTTCTAGTGTTTTTACAGCTACTAGCCAGTTTAGCAAATGTGGAGTCGCCAAGTGAAAGATAATTTTATCCTTATAAGGTTTTCTATTCTTGTTCACTATCAAAAACATAAATTGTCAATGTCATTTTTTCCCAGGGAAATAATTCGTTACTTCGTTTCCCGGCAACGGCGCAAAAAAATGTTGTCACAAGAGTTGACTCTAGGCTGTAATAGAGCCAAGCCTTAGCACATTTTTAAAAAAGAAAAAGTTATTTATTGTTCAGAACTTGACTTGGGTTGTAGCAAGCCAAACCCTGGAAATTGATTTTGAGTGCACTTCTAACCTAATACACTCAGAAATAGTTCTCTCAACAGCCAAGGGCTCTTTACTCAGGAATATTCAATAATTACAGTAAGAAGGCTGGATTTATTATTAGAAAATATTTTTAATCAGGTTGGGGGTTAATCCAGGAAAACAGTCCATTGGGCATGGAGTCAAGTGAAAACCACATAAAGGAAATCACAACGGGTATCACATTACTTGCAGAAAATGAGGCAAAGTAGGTATATCTTTCAACTATAAATAATCATAACATAATAGCAGAAAAAGAAAAGGAAAGGGCCATCACAGTGAAAGCATCTATCAGGGATGAATTTTCACTATGACTTTGGAAGAAAAAACTAAAGGTTGATGGCTAGATACAGAGCACTTATCTGGAGTGAATTCTGAACAGTTACCATTGAAAACATAACTCTTATTAACTGTGTGAAATGAGCATGTAAAATGAATTCCAGACAGATTTTAACTCAGTCAATAAAAGAACAGATAGAATAAATGACAAAATGAGAACATAGTGAAAGAAAAGACCGTGATGAATCTCATGATATCAAGAAAATGTGTCACTGTATAATTCCATTCCGGGCTCTCAAATAAATCTGCGTTCCACACAGGAGATCTCTACCCTCTGAGCTTCCTCCCGACTTCTTCCCCCCTCTTTTACAATGAATCTATCTCTATATAAATTCCCTCTCTCAAGGAGGTTGAAACCGCCTCATATCATAACTGACAGTTAACTAATTTCAGTTGTCTTTAACTAATTATAACAGTGATTTAAACTAAATTAAAAGTACAACTCAAATCCTAATTTCTAGCAAAATGTTTATAGCCGTAAGTGCATTAGATCCTCCTCCATGCAGATGAGTTGTAGTGGTGGCTATCTGGCAGTTGGAATAAAACTAATGCCTCCGGCATACCTATCCTCAACCACTGCTCCAAAATGATATTTGCCGATGGATCTGCTAGGCTAGTAACAACCTAGGATTCTTTGTTTGCTACATCTTCTGCTCGTTTAACAAGCATTCTTCCCTTATCAGTAACATACTGTTTGAGAAATGGGCTATCGGTTCCAGATCTATACATCCTTGAAAGACCATTCATCTTCTCATCCTGTAGCAAGGAAATGGAACCCTGAATGTTCCGTCTCCAAAAGTTGATTTTCATATTGGGAATGGAGCACATATTCTACTCTCCCCAATAACTTTTGATCACTGACCATATGTTAATAATGGCTAATTCTTAGCTTCAAACATTATTCAGTTCTTATCCTATAATCTGGACATGAATTTTCCAGAATCCACGAAGCAGCTTTTCAAGATTAGTATGCAACAGTGTGTTCCAACACGGTTTATTCAAAGTCGCTATCATAGCAGTCCATGCTACTCATCCCAATCTCAACAGAAATGCCCGAAACAATTTTCAGTGGAGCATGATCTAATTGTTCTCCCTCACGTTCACAATCAATCACTGCATTTCTCACGGTAGTCTTTAGTTCCATTATCTTGTGACTATCGATTCACAAATTCGTTCAACATAAACCCGTCACGTTTTTTTCCATAATACAGGTAACACCACCGACTCCATATATTCTATAAAAGCATATTTCTATCCCAGCGCATGTGATTTGATCCGTGCTCCAATTCTATAACTATCACCCATCTTGTCGAAAACTTTCGTATTTCTTTTTTGAGATGCGCGAATTTTCCCATCGGCCTTCGGGGTTTCAAAGAAATAGATGTAGTATGCAAAACAATAAGCAAAACCACGAAATCCTGTGATTGGTCCACATTTTATGCACGTGGCACGCGTTGGTGTTCGACAGTTGTCATTTCTTCAGTTCTTTATTTCTTCAATCGCTGAGATTCTGACCGTTTTTGCTGTTCCGTAGCAGAGATCTCCCAAACCGATAACATTCACGCTTTATAACACTTCCATGCATGCTTCCTTGACATCATACTTACGCAACAAATGTATTTGTACCCTCTCTATTTTCTTCACGCGGCAGATTAAAATCTTGCCACAGGCGTATAATCTCCAACACTCGAAGACAGATCACAATTCCAAGCTTCTAAATGACTATGAAAAATCCATATGGTTCAAGCAATATCTATTATAACAAGGGAAATATCTATGCATGAAACCAATTAACAATTGACTTACCCTCAGATACGTTTCTAAACATTAATGTTAATTTCTCCTTCAAGTTTAGACTGCTATATGACTTTCCATTAGTATTCTAGTTATTCTTCGACGTGGAGAAAAAGTTCCATGTCTGTGCCTTTGTTGATGTATGTCAAGGTGCGTGTTGCCTCATCCACAAGCTCAACCAATCCACTCTTATTTATTCAAAATGCCAGGTTGATATCTCCAATTGAATCACATATTACGACGTCAAAATATTGTAAAAGCCTCCTCAAAAGTACTGGAAATTTGCATTGAAATCTATGACAGCACGAAAAGCCTAAAACCATGTCATTTAACCTGTGATGTGCTTTCCACCAAATTTTATATCACTTGTTATCGCAATGTGAAAATAGCCATAAAATGAAGCATGAGCGATGATTGCTGAAACTCATCTCCAACATCCACTTAGAAGTTTTGTACCCAGCAGCAATAGCAAGGATAGCCTGTACAGCTATATAAAGTCCTGGAACATTAAATATTTCAAACATTATTTCTCCAGTATATTCACGGTTTTCAGGAGCATTAAGAGGACTCTCAGTTAAGAGGAAATAGTGATCCTCAAACACATTCAGGATGAAGACACTAAGTAGAGAAAAATTCAAAATCTGTTACAACAACGAGAATGGGAAACTTATCCTTAATAGTGATATTGTTGAGCTCTCTATAATCTGGACACATATTCCATGAGCTATATTTCTTGAATACCATTACCACTTGTGGAGAGTAAGAAATTTGGCTAGGTCTAATAATGCCAACCTCTAACATCTCTTCAACCATGTGCTCAATTTCACTCTTCTAGGTGTAAGGGTTTCTGTATGGCCTGATGTTAGGAGGAACACTCCTAGGAATTAGGTGAATTTCATGATCATGATTTTGAGTGGGTGGAATACCTTTGGGAATATATTCAAATACTTTGGAATTCTTATCAATGATCCATTGGATATCTTGAGGAATAGATGGATTAGATGTTTGAACATCTAGTGAGAATAGTTGTGCAATAATGCCTTGATGCCCCTTTTTGAATAATTTTGTCATGCCATTAGAGCTTATCACCTTATTGGGTTTCCCTGTGATACCTCTTAACTCAATTTATTTTCCTTCCAATGAAAATTTCAAGAAAAGTTCTTGAAAATTAAAATCCATTGTTCCTAATGATTGTAACCATTGGATTCCTAGTAAAACATCTGGACCACCCATGGGTATAGAAATCATTGGACTATTTATTACATATTCCCCCATAGTAAGATTGATATTATTTCATTTTCCTGACCAATTGATAGTTCCTCCATCCACAATCATTACATGAAACTCTGGCACTAGATATACAAAGCAATTGAGAGATTTGGCTAATTTATAGTGAATGAAGTTATGAGTACTGCCAGAATCAATTAGGACTATTACCTTTTGCTTTTTGATATATCCTTCGATCTTGAGGGTTTGAGGAGTGCTAATTCTAGTGAAGGCATTACAAGATATCGTGGGAGTCAACTCTTCAAACGAAATTGCTTCTATGTTTTCATCTTGAGATGGTTCTTGTTCTTGTTCTTCCTCCTCTTCACAATCTATGTAGAATAATTTCTTCTCACCACACTTATTTCCCTTACTCTACTTTTTGTCACAATTAAAGCATAAACCTTTTGTTTTTCTTTCCTCCAATTGTTGAGGGGTCAAAATTGTAGGTTGAGGTGTTTTAGAAGAAGGAGCATTGTTCTCTCTATAGATGTTAGGATTGGTCTTTCTAGTAGGCATAGCCATATTTTTACTTTCAACATTTCTTTCCACCTTAAATGCATTCTCCAATGATTTGGGTTCCCAAAGGCGAACCTCATGCTAAATGTTATCCTCTAAAGTTCCTATGAATACATCAATCAAGTGCTCATCTGGAATATTTGTTACCTTTATATTCAATCTTTGCAAGTTCTCAATGTGCTTGGTAACTGAACCTTTTTTCTTGATATTTATCAATTGGCTAAAGAAGGTATTGCTCCTTGTATCCTCATAGTGTGCTATAATTTCTTCCATGAACTATGTCCAAGTGAGGAGTTATTTGCGAGAACAAAGACATGGGTACCATACAAATTGATTGGGTTCTAAATCTAAAGAAACAATTCGTACCTTTTGTGTATGTAGCACATTATGTAGATCAAAGAATTGCTCCATATGAAGTATCCATGTGATTGGGTCCTTTCCATCAAACTTACTCATATCGATCTTAGAAACATGGTTGGTGTTCAACCCAAAGTTGGAGTTTCTCCATTATTGATTTACCTTCCTTGTGTCCTCATCATGAATTTCATGGGATTCATTTTCACTTTCAGGTGTCTTCTCTGTTACGAAAATTTTCAATACTTCCATGATCTCCTCTTTTAAACCACCCATCTTTGCCCCAAACTTAACTTCCATCTCTTATAGTTCATCTTTTGTTACTATATTTTTCTGTAAATCATTTATGTCACTACGCATTTCTTCACGTTCATCAAGAGTCTAAGTAGGGTTGTCTGGAGGCTTATTTGGTGTAGCAGTTCCCTTTTTGGGTGGCATGTTGGCCAAGTATCACTTTTGAACCTTGATTTTGAGGTGGTTCTTCTATACAATCTTTATTCTATTGTATCTCCCAAGTTTCAGCCCTTCTAGGTATGAAACTTTATTTTATGTAGTTCTATGATATTTCTTTTCTGCAATTCCATAGGTCTGATCAAAAGTGGATGTGCCAAGTGGAATTTATGGTAACTTCCCCACAACTTGCTGATTTTTGGCCTTTCCAGTAGATATCACTTGTACAGTGTGGCCCCCACAAAATAATTGATATAAAATTTTGAAACTTGTACCAGAAATACTATAGACTGTCCACTATCCAATGAAACTAGTCCCACTCAATTTGGATACTCTAGGAAGAATTCATCATTGTTTTACCTGGAACCCCTTCTTCAGAGTAGTCAATAGGACTAGTTAGATACCCTATCTTCCACAGGGTATATATAAGAATGTAAGATGACCCAAAATCTGAAATGTTTACCACAAACAACTTACTAATTTTTGTGATTAGCCTTCAGAGTTCAGGGTATGAAACATTACAGAATTGTTTTTATAGAAAAAAATTTGTAATGACTCAGTTCAGGATGATTCCAAAACCCTATCTTGTACAACCTGTATCTCTGAAATTATAAGGCCTCAAGAGATGAAATTTTAACCCAACGTACCTCGATCTGTCTAAGAAATATCCTCCAATTTTTTCCTTCTGAAATGTTGTAGAAAAAATCTTATAGAAAAAATTCCAAGGTGTCTCAAATGTAGTAGAGAAACCCCAAGACCTTGATCTCTGATACCATATGTTAAGAAACAAATATCAATATAGCATAGAAAAACCTTAGAATAAGTACTCAATGCCTTAAAAAAGAGATAATTTCAGATAATAAGCCTCTTCGAGGGGGAAAATTCATTTTACCGGACATAAATGTTCAAGTACAAGATGATTCCAAATGAAAATGTCTCCTTGGTATATATAGGAGACTAGGAGGTATAATTACAACTAATGGAATAAAGCCGACATAAATAAAATAACATTACTAATGTAATATTCCCCAATTAAGGGGTAATGTAACACCCTGTTTCCCCCAGTCAGTAAAAATAATTATGCTAGCCAAGAACTGTGGAAAACTCAAAGATGTGAATGTGTGATTCTTAATGGACCTTAGTATACAAGGTCGACGAATGTAAATTAACATTATATATATATATATATATATATATATATATATATATATATATATATGTTNGCAGGATTGCTGGGAGGGGGATGTGCTAAAAAAGAGACCACGATGGCTAAAGAAAGGTGGTGGAAGGCACCTGGAATGGTGGCACTAACTTCCATCGAAACTAATACCGTATTTGGTCTTTACTAGCCCGGAGAACTAAGAGCGGCTCGCTAGCCCCGAAATGAATTAATCGCCAGGTTGGTGGGTGAAGAGGCTCCGCATGAGTTAATGAAGGATGTGGGTGAACCGCCCATCCATGGAGGCCTCAAACCTGACCACCGTGGGGAAATTTGTTCCACACGTAACCTCATCAGAAGAAAAGGTAGGTAAAATGTGTGGAAGGGGGGAACGTGAGGGAAGGATTGCAGGAAAAAGATCGGAAGAAGTCTGGAAAAAAATACATAGTGAGTGATAGCAGGGAAGAAGGAGAGTAACCTTCGTTCTCGATCGCTGAAGAACAGAGACAGAGAGTCTCAAGCATCACGGTCTAGCTCGCAGGTGGCTAGTGGTAAATCCATTCAGAGTTGTTGAGCCTACGATTGGGTGGAAATGAGCACCCCTCTCAGCAGTAGCATCACCTAGTGTTTTCTGATAAGTGTTTATATCTTGTGTCTTGCATTGAATATCTTGGAATGTATGTTAATGGTTTGAACACTTATAAATGGTTTCTATGTAGAAATGTATACAGGGTGTTTTGATTAGAATGGTGGTTACATGATTATGTTGGAATGACCACATTCGGCTTATATATATATAGATATACGTATTTGAACGAAACTAGTTTTTAAGTATGTTCTCGGGAGGTTGTTTCCGTTAACTACCTCTCATGCTGCCCTAGATAGATTCCCCACAGGGACACCCTTTTGGGATTGTTCCCTTACATTCTAGAGCTGGGGCAAGTTCCCTGAAAGGACTACTGTCTTAGTAAAATCCTGAATTTTCTTATTACCTATAATAGAAGTTAATAGATCATGGATTTAAGAAGACCTTTCAGTCTGCTCATAAAAACCTAGTGAAAATCTTCCCAGGAACCAGATGAAGGACTTTAAGGCCTAAGTCTGAAAACCCTACATGAGAGAGAGTGGGTCTCTTAGATCTCGGTATCTTTGTGTTTCAACAACCAAGAAAACCAAGGGTCAGTTTTCTTGTATTCACCAGATGTGAAATCCTGATTGCGAAACCTTGAAATGAGTATAGCGTGATTAGTTGTGATGTTTCGGCATTTTGGTACATGGAACATCTAAGGGTAAGTTCCCTTGTACTCACTAGTCCCAAAATCTCGATTAGCAAAACCCCAAAATGAACTAGCATGGATGAGTTGTGATGTTTTTGGTACCCAGGCTACCCTTCCTCTTTCTAAATGCATGAATGCGATCCTTTTGGAGGATCTAAAGTTTGTTACGATCGTTAAGTTGGGTGAAGGAATGTAGGCGTTAATTCCTCGACCCCTTTTTAACCTTTGTAAGTAGCGAAGAAACCTGGACCGTCGATTCCAAGACCCATGGGAGTACCTGGACCATCGAGTTGTAGAGTACACGTGGCGGCTGATAAGCGTTTCGCCTTTTCGGCACCCGGTGTACCTAAGTGTGAGTTCTCTTGTACTCGTGTAAGGTAGCTAGAGAGGTAGTGGAGGGGCCCAGAGGGCCCATAGTGATGATAGTGGAGACCATTCAATTTAAGGTGGATTAGGTCCATTATATTATTAAATAAGGCCCATTATGGTAGTTAGATATAAAAAATGGGTAGTTAGATATAATAAATGTAAGAGGACTTCTTAGAAGGTTCTACTTCTAGAACATTCCTCCTCTAGAATGTTCTTAGGTGATGGTATCACTATATAAAGTGGTTCAAGAAATGTAATGAAACATGAAGAGAAGTATTGTATTTGGAGCGGTAGCTCAATAGGAGGATGCCCCCTCGAAGAGGAAAGTGAATAGGAGAGGATCCCTTCCATAATAGGATCCATTCTATGGTGTTTCCCTACCTCAAGGGTTTGATAAAATAAAGTTGTGTTTTTCTATATTGTTCTTCTATATATATTGTGGTTCTTTTGTATTCAGTATTGGATTCTTAACAGGTGTGATCAGAGCCTATGGTTGTACATCAAGTGTTGAGGACAACGCTTTCATAAGGGGGATGGAATGTAAGGTAGCTAGAGAGGTAGTGGGGGGGCCCAGAGGGCCCATAGTGATAATAGTGGAGGTCATTCAATGTAAGGTGGACTAGGTCCACTATATTTTTAAATAAGGCCCACTATGGTATTTAGATATAATAAATGGGTAATTAGATATAATAAATGTAAGAGGACTTCTTAGAAGATTCTACTTCTAAAAGATTCCTCCCCTAGAATGTTCTTAGGTGATGGTAGCACTATATAAATGGGTTCAAGAAATGTAATGATACATGAAGAGAATTATTGTATATGGAGCGGTAGCTCAATAGGAGGATGCCCCCTTGAAGAGGGAAGTGAACATGAGAGGATCTCTTCCATAATAGTCTCCATTGTATGGTGTTGCCCTACCTCAAGGGTTTGGTAATAATAAAGTGTGGTTTCTTCTATCTTGCTTGTAGATATATTGTGTACTCAATATTTGTGGTGATTATATTTGTAGATCTATTATGGTTCTTAACAAGTGGTATCAAAGCACTTTCGTTGGGCAGACATTGTGGGCAATTTTTTTTTATTTTTGCAGATTTTTTTTTTTCGGAGAAGAAAAAAGAGGGTCGCGACATTCTCGAAGTTTTTGGTATATTTATTTGCAAAATTTGTAGAAAATCGTTGTATATCTGAGTTCCTCTCAGAAAAACACCCAAGTTGAAAAAACAAATCATATGAAATGGAGTCTGGGAAGTCAAGATATTGAAGTTTTAAAATCTGCAAATTTTTAGGATTTTTTCCGCAGACGGCGGCGAGATTTTTTTTTATTTTTTTAGTATATAGAGGCCAAATTTGCCCAAATAAATTACATATCTGAGCTCCTCTCACAATTTCACCCAATTTTAAAAAACAAAATCAACCAAAACGGAGTCCAGGAAGTGAAGTTATGAGGATTTTAACTTCAACAGTTTTTTAGGGTTTTTCCAGAAAAAACACCGATTTTTTGTCGTAACTTATTGGGTCTATTTTTGGTTTTTTTTCATGACGGTTGAGGGAATGAAGAGTTCATAGGGTGATCAAATGGATATTTCTTCTCAAAACCTGAAAGAAATCCTTGAATCATTCAAAGCTCAATTGAATCACACATTGGATGACAGATTAGATGCATTTGTACATGGCCTCATAAACAACCTCACAGAAGACCTCAATGATAGTTTTCGTAGTATTCAAGATTCATTGAATAACATGCAAGAGATATTTCTTATGAAGGGCCTTAAGGATGAATATAATCAATAAATATATGTTTGGTATGATTTTGAGGCTGATTGTGATGATTGGTATATGGATAGTTGTTATTTCTGGGATGACAACCACTTCCCTATTTTATTTGATGACTCTACTCCACCTTTTGTAGAAAACATCAATGTCCCACATCAAGAGCTAGTTACCAGCGTTCAGTCTGCATATTTTACAATGGTATTGTTTCTTTCAGATTCATCTTTGATCCTCTCCCACTATGTGGATGAATATTCTTATTTGGATCCACATGATAGGTGTTAGTATTGGGAGCATCATTTTCAGTTGGTTATTGGGTGTCGATATCTTCCGTGTGGAGTTCACATGAGCTCTTGGACATGTGACCCTTATTTACAATGAAAAATGGAATACTTCATCATGATGGCTTTCATTTCTACATGGGACTTTGGTTCTTCAGTCTTCTTCAACATTATGGTCCACAATTATCCATGGTACCATGGTATATGGTTGTACATCAAGCGTTGAGGACAATGCTTTCATAAGGGGGATGGAATGTAAGGTAGCTAGAGAGGTAGTGGAGGGGCCCAGAGGGCCCATAGTGATGATAGTGGAGACCATTCAATGTAAGGTGGACTAGGTCCACTATATTATTAAATAAAGCCCACTATGGTAGTTAGATATAATAAATGGGTAGTTAGATATAATAAATGTAAGATGAATTCTTAGAAGGTTCTACTTCTAGAAGATTCCTCCTCTAGAATGTTCTTAGGTGATGGTAGCACTATATAAAGGGGTTCAAGAAATGTAATGAAACATGAAGAGAAATATTGTATTTGGAGTGGTAGCTCAATAGGAGGATGCCCCCTCGAAGAGGCAAGTGAACATGAGAGGATCCCTTCCATAATAGGATCCATTGTATGGTGTTGCCCTACCTCAAGCGTTTGATATAATAAAGTTGTGTTTTTCTATATTGTTCTTCTATATCCATTGTGGTGCTTTTGTATTCAGTTTTGGGTTCTTAACAACTCGCAAGTCCCGAAACCCTGATTCATGAAAACCCAAAATGAACTAGCATGGATTAGTTGTGATGTTTCAGTGTTTCAGTACCTGGGACACCTAAGGGTAAATTCCCTTGCACTCGCAAGTCTCGAAATCCCGACTTGCAAAACCACAATGAAAGAAACCCCGAAATAAGATGAGCAAGTTTACGAGTTGGTATTTCATAGTTTTCGATATCCAGGAAACCCAAGGGCGAGTTCCCTTGCACTTGCAAGTCTCGAAATCCCAACTTGCAAAACCACGATGGATAAAACCCTAAAATAGTGAAGCATGTTAGAGCTTGGTGTTTCGGAGTTTTGGGTCCCGGGAAACCCAGGTGTGATACCTCCTTTCGTCGCACATCCTGAAATCCTGATGGATAAACCCCGAAATAGTGAAGCATGTTAGAGCTTGGTGTTTTGGAGTATTGGCTCCTGAGAAACCCAGGTGAGAGACCTCCTATGGTTGCACATCCCGAAATCCCGATGGAGGAAACCCCAAAATTGTGAAGCATGTTAGAGCTTGGTGTTTCATAGTTTCGGCTCACGTGAAACCTAGGTGTGAGACCTCCTGTTGTCGCACATCCCGAAATCCTAATGGATAAAACCCTGAAATAGTGAAGCATGTTAGAGCTTGGTGTTTTAGAGTATCATCTCCTCGCAAACCTAGGTGCGAAACCTCCTGTCATCATACATCCCAAAATCCCGATGGACGAAACCCCGAAATAGTGAAGCATGTTAGAGCTTGGTGTTTCGGAGTTTCGGTTCTCGGGAAACCTAGGTGCAAGACCTCCTGTCATTGCACATCCCAAAATCTTGATGGAGTAAACCCTGAAAGGTGGAGTGCCATGTTTTTAAATCTGAGGCAATTTTTTAGGTTATGACAAACTATTGGTCCCCTTCGGATTTCAACACTTCGAGAGATAAGAGAGTAGGGGATCACATGCAGCGCAATTTCCCAAATCGTGAAAGCCAAAAGTACCTCTATGGTAAGGCCTGTGGTCCTTACCCACGATCACATGAGTAAGGACAATGGATGGTAGTAACTGCATCAGGCCCCATAGGAATTCGAGAAATCTGTTCCTCAGTGAAAAGAAGGAAAAAGATAAAAATCTTAGTTGCCGCAATGGGTATGTTACAAATTGGTATAAAAGCATGGTTAAAACACTTGGCCTGCTTGGGCTCATGAATGAGTTGTGCAGAAGCTCCATTTGAAGCACTCCTAAAAGGAGTAACCCACTATATTAACCCCCTAAATCAAAAGGTCAAAGTTAAAAATGAAAAAACCCGATTGTGTGTATGCATGTGAAAGAAATATGAATTATGAGTGGGTTATGAATGTATATAAATATTGACTAACAACCAGTGTTTGTCTTTTTCACCTAAGAGGATGATTAGCCACAGGAAATTATAGACGTATAGAATGGTGACTCACCATGAAGTGGGGGAGGGCTCCCACAATAGATATGAAGAGTCTGATGAAAGGAGGGTGGTAGGGACCCCTCTAGATCTAGCCGAGACTATGAGGAGTCTCATGGTCGAATTACAAAGCTACAAGGTTGACAATGAGAGGATCATGAAAGAACAAGTGAAGAAAATAGAAATTGATGCAGTTTTACTGCAGAGCTTATCCAACCTACAAAGAAAAATGCAGCATGAACATGAGGTATAGAGACATGGTCATTTCAGTGGCCACACTGAGAGGAGCACCTCGAAAAAGGTCCATCCTAGAGGTAAAGGACTAGTGGCAGACGATTCCTCTGGGAAGGAAGTTGGTGGTTGGAGAGCTCTTCTAGCAGCAGAACTAGTTCTTATTCCAGAAGAAGACAAAAGAAGAGAAAGATTTCCAAGGGTCATAAATTCGAAGAATTCAGGAAGGAAAAACCACCCTCCTTCGACGGTGAAATAAATAAGGGAGTGGAAGTAGAGGCTTGGCTACTTGGACTAAAGAAGTATTTCAAATTCCATGAGTTCTCCGAAAATTTGAAGGCTCGAGTGGCCATCTTCAACTTGAATGGAAAGGCTTCCATTTGGTGGGAAGACCTTAAGAATGTGAAAGGGGTTCATGAAGAGGACATGTCTTGGGAGTAAATTGAGAAATACTTCCGGAAGAAGTATTTTTCGGAAAAATATTTTGACAAGAAGACTAAAGATTTTTATGGCCTCAAACTGGCAAAACTCACTATAGAAGAATATGTCAACAAATTCCTCGGTTTGTTGAGGTATGTACCTTATATAAAAGTAGAAAAGGCAAAGGTACAATGCTTCATCAATGGACTACCTAAGGACTATCGGAACATAATTGAATTTGATGAGCCAAAGACCCTAGAAGGCACTATCTGAAAGGCAACCTATTGTCATGAACAACTTGGACATCAAACAGAACCTCGCGAAGAATGGAAACAAAAGAATAGTTCAAGATTTAAGAAAAATGGGATTGAATCTCCAAGATTTAAGAACTATAAGACGAACCCAAGAATGAGCTTCCCATCCCAGAGTGTACACCAAGAGAATTTTCCCTCCTTGGGCAGAAATAAAACTTCTGGATCCATACCAGTGAAGACTAATAACCCAAAGAGTGAACCTTTGAAATGTTGGGGTTGTGGAGAAGAACATCTACTGAGAGACTGCCCACACCGACAACAGAATAGTTGGAGAATTTATAACATCCAGGAAGCTACCACCATCAATGATGTGGCCAGGAGTGTGCCGCAAATTTATGTAGCCTTGGATAATAACCAAGCTGACCACCAAGCTTTAGTGGTGGAAATAGAAGGTATGATTTCCAACCATCTAGTGTCTATTTTGATTGACCCTGGCTCAAATTTGAGTTATATAGCCCCTAAGGCTGTTGATAAGTGTAAACTACAGCCACAAAAACCTACCAAGACATGGTTGGTATAGTTAGCCATTGGCACCAAAAGAAGGGTAGAAGAGGTCATACCAACCTGCCAATTAATGTTGGGTGAATTCCCCACCCAAGAAACCCTTAACATATTACCCCTGGGATTGTATGATCTATTAATTGGTATGGACTAGCTAGTCACCCATAAAGCCTGATTGGACTGTTACCATAAAACCTTAGAATGTGTAATTAAAGAAGGGAAAATGATAACCCTTCAAGGGATATGAAACCTGTCTCGGTGAGACAAATATCGGCTCTTCAAATGAGAAAGTATTGTCGAAAAGGATGTCCCCTATATGCAATACAGGTGTTGAAAACTATTGAAGACAACAAACCAAGCCTTGAAGACCACCCTACCCTGAGAGAATACAAAGATGTGTTTTCGAAAGAGGTATCGGGTCTACCTCTGAGAAGAGACCTAGACTTCTCGATAGAACTTTCACCAGGAGCGGTGTCGGTGTCTAGGACACCCTACTAGATGAGCTTACTAGAGTTATTTGAACTCAAATTGAAATTAAGAGAAATGATGGATAAGGGCTATATCCGGCCCAGCATGTCTCCATGGGGAGAACCAGTCCTATTTGTGAAAAAGAAGGATGGTACCCTTAGACTGTGTATAGATTATAGACAACTCAATAAGGTAACCATAAAGAACAAGTACCCCTTGCCTAGGATCGATGACCTGTTCGATCAATTGGGGGGTGTGCCTATTTTCTCAAAGATTGACTTGATGTTGGGATACCATCAAGTCTTAATTAAGGGTGAAGACATCCATAAAATTGTCTTCCGGACGAGGTATGGTCACTATGATTTTGTGGTATTTCCATTTGGGTTAACCAATGTCCCTGCCACTTTCATGTGCTTGATGAACAATGTAATTAGCAAATTCCTAGACAAATTTGTGCTAGTTTTTATTGACGATATATTAATTTACTCCAAGAATAGAGAAGAGCATGAAGAGCATATTAGGCTTGTGCTCCAAGTGCTAAGAGAACATCAGATCCATGCCAAATTCAACAAATGTGACTTCTTCTAGACGAAAATACATTACTTGAGCCATGTTCTATCCGAAGAAGGAGTAGCAGTAGGCCCTGACAAAATTAGGTCTATCATGGAATGGCCTACCCCAAAGGATGTTTCGGATATCAGATCCTTTATGGGATTAGCAGGATACTATAGGATATTTATAAAAGGATTCTCCAAGATTGGTTGTTTAATCACTACCCTCTAGAAGAAGGGGACAAAATTCACATGGACACAGAAATGTGAAGAAAGATTTCAAACCCTGAAACATCTACTGACCCACGCGCCCATGTTGAAGATCACCAATCCCGATGTTGACTTCCTCGTGTGCATAGATGCCTGTGAGGAGGGGCTCAGAGGAGTCCTTATGCATGGACGAAGTGTGGTCTGCTATGAATCCCAAAAATTGAATGAGCACGAAGTCAACTATGTGACCCATGATCTAGAGCTAGTTGCCATAGTGCACGCCTTGAAAATGTGGACGCATTACCTCCTGGGAAGAAAATTTGTACTTATGACAGACCACTGTGGATTGCGATATCTGTTTGACCAACCAATGCTTAGTTCCAGACAAGCTAAGTGGATGGATCTCCTTAGCAAGTTTTATTTTGAAATCAAACACATTAAAGGAAAGGAAAATAGGGTGGTCGATGCCCTTGGCAGAAGTATGAAAAAAATTCACCTGGAAGTGGTGAGAACCTGTAAGATGGATGTCAAGGAAAGAGTCAGAAATGCACAAGAAATATATCCCTTCATCTAGACCGTGACCTCGTACCTACAGCAAGAGCCCACCAAGGTAAAGTACAGAGACTACCAGATGATGGAAGGAGGTCTTCTCACTAACCGAAGTAGATTGTATATCCCAGATTGTGACGACTTGAAGAGGTTCATACTGGATGAACTACATAAAAGACCCTATACTGGTCATCCAGGATACCAGAAGATGATCAAGGCCACTAGGAAACAATTTTACTGGCCTGGGTTGAAGAAAGAGATAGTTGAGTACTTAGCCAAATGCATAGAATGCCAATAGGTAAAAGCAGAACACCGACACCTAGTAGGATTATTACAACCACTACCAATCCCGGAATGGAAATGGGAAATCATCTCCATGGATTTCATCACTGGATTACAAATCTTGACCAAACAAAATGATGCCATCATGGTAGTGGTGGATAAATTGAGCAAGTCTGCTCATTTTATCCCCATCAAGTCAACTTGTAAGGCAATAGACATTGCCAACATATCCATGAAAGAGATATTCAGACTGCATGGTATGCCAAAAGATATCATGTCTGACAGAGACATGAAATTTACTTCCAACTTTTGGAAGTCACTAATGGCTGGTTTAGAGACCAAGTTGTTGTTTAGAACTGCCTATCACCCTCAAACCGATGCATAGACAGAAAGAGTGAACCAAAAACTAGAAGACATGTTAAGAATGCCTATAATGCATCAACCCAAGAAGTGGGAAGACTACCTGCCACTGGTGGAATTCGCTTACAACAACGGATACCAAGAATCCTTAAGGATGAGTCTGTTTGAAGTCCTCTATGGTAGGTTGTGCAACACTCCTGATAGTTGGAGTAATCCCGTAAATAGAATTTATTTTGGACCCAAAATGTTGAAAGAAATGGAACAACAACTGACTCAGATAAAACAAAACCTATAGGTCGCTCAGAACAGACAGAAAAGTTACGCCGACCAAAAGAGAACTCCAAGAGAGTTCAAGACGGGAGACCATGTATATCTCAGAGTTAGGCCCAGGAAGAGTTCCCTGAAAATGGGAGTGTTAAGCCCTAATATTGTCTCATTACCCCTTAATTGGGGCATATTATATTAGTAATGTTATTTTATTTATGTCGGCTTTCGGCCATTAGTTGTAATTATACCTCCTAGTCTCCTATATATACCAAGGAGACATTTTCATTTTGAATCATCTTGTACTTGAACATTTAAGTGGGGTAAAAGGAGGTTTCCCCCTCAAAGAGGCTTATTATCTGAAATAATCTCTTTTTCAAGGCATTGAGTACTTTTCCTGAGGTTTTTCTATGCTATATTGATGTTTGGTTCTTAACATATGGTATCAGAGCTCAAGGTCTTGGGGTTTCGCTGCTACATCTGAGACACCATGGAATTTTTGATCAAACTTTTTTTATACAATGTTTCAGAAGGAACGGATTGGAGGATATTTATCATACGGATCAAGGTACGTTGACTTCAAAATTCATCTCCTGAGGCCTTATAGTTTTGGAGATACAGTCTGTACACGATAGGGTTCTGGAATCATCGTGAAATGAGTCATTGCGGAATTTTATCTATAACAATTTTTCTGTAATGTTTAAGACCCTAAAATATGGAGGCCATTTACATAAATTAGTAAGGTATTTGTGGTAAAAATTTCATCTTCTGGGTCATCTTAAATTTGTAGATACACCTTGTGTAAGATAGGGTATCTAACTAGTCCTATTGACTAGTCTCAAGAAGGTGTTCCAGGTAAAACAATCA
>ML776732.1:483386-499485 GCA_009831015.1 Picea engelmannii
AGATTAAGGCCATGATGGATTGGTCGATTCCCAAAACATTAAAAAATCTTAGAGGATTTTTGGGTTTGAAAGGTTACTACCGCAAGTTTGTTTGGAACTATGGAAGAATAGCATCACCTTTAACGACACTAACTAAGAAGGATGCATTTTCATGGACTCCAGAGGCAACTAAAGATTTTGAACAACTTAAAGAGGCGATGTGTAAAGCTCATGTCTTGACCACTCCAGACTTCACAAAAACCTTTATTGTGGAATGTGATGCCTCGGAAAATGGAATTGGTGTTGTCCTAATGCAAGAAGGAAGGCCCCTGGCTTTTGAAATTCAACCACTCAAGGGAAGGGACTTACACAAACCCATTTATGAGAACAAAATGATGGCAATACTACATGCATTGAATAAATGACATCCTTACCTAATAGGTAGGCACTTCAAGGTCAAAACAAATCATGATATTCTTAAATACTTCTTGGAACAAAGACTATCTTTAGAAGAACAATAAAAATGGGTAACCAAGATATTGGGATATGATTTTGAAATTGTCTATAAAAAGGGGAAGCAAAATGTTGTGGTAGATGCACTCTCAAGAAACGATGAAGATGTGGACGCCTTTCTTTGTGCTATCTCGATCATCCAACCCGATTGGATAATAGAAGCATGGGATGAATGGAAAAATGACGAAAAAGTGTGGACTCTCATTCAAAGGTTGCAGCAGGATTCTAGTGCATCAGATACATTTACATGGGAAAATGATTCAGTATGGTACAAAGATCGCTTATATTTATGTAAGAACTCCCAACTCAAACAAAAGGTACTATTGGAATTGCACACCACTCCAGTAGGAGGGCGCTCGGGATTTTTGAAGACCTACCATAGAGTCAAGAAGGATTTTTTTTTGGGATGGCCTTAAAAATAATGTTCAAAGGTTTGTGGCAGAATGTGTGGTTTGCCAAAAAAATAAGGTGGAAAGAATTAAGACCCCGGGTCTTTTACAACCATTATCCATCCCAAGTTAGCATTGGGAGGAGGTTTCCATCGATTTCATCACAGGGTTACCAAAGTCTGAAGGAAAGAGTGTCATCATGGTGATTGTTGATAAACTGACCAAGTATGCACACTTTTGTGCACTCTCTCATCCCTTCAAAGTTAGTACAGTTGCCACCGTATTCATGGAGACTGTTCAAAAGCTACATGGCAGCCCAAAGATTATTGTAAGTGACAGAGATCCCATATTCACTGGACATTTTTCGACAGATTTATTTTCTTTTTTGGGTACTCAATTGGCTCATAGCTCATCCTATCATCCTCAATATGATGGACAAACTGAGATAGTGAACAAATGTCTGGAAGGCTACCTTCATTGCTTTGTCTCTGATAAACAAACACAATGGTTCAAATGGTTACCCTTGGAAGAATGGTGGTATAACACTTCCTTTCACACTGCAACAAAAATGACACCATTTATGCCACTTTATGGATACCACCCTCCTTACATCACTTCTTATCTAAAATAAAAATCTAAGGTTCAAGCGGTGGAAGATCACATCGAGAATCAACAACAAATTCTCCAAATCTTAAAGGACAACCTGACCATGGCACAAAACCGCATGAAACAACAAGCAGATCAACATCGTATTGAAAGAAGTTTTGAAGTAGGGGATTGGGTGTTTTTAAGACTACAACCATACAAACAAATGTCCCTCAAGCAAGCCAAGAAGGATAATAAATTATCACCAAAGTACTATGGACCTTATAAGGTGTTGCAAAAGATTAGTACTATGGCATACAAATTGGAGTTGCCTGCATCTTCACGAGTACACCCAGTTTTCCATGTTTCATGCTTAAAGAAGGTTATAGGTGACAAGATCCCATTTCAAACTATATTGACATAATTGGACAAGGAAGTAAAAATCATATTGGAGCTTGAAGCCATCATTGACAGAAGAATTCACCAGCTGAGGAATAGATCCATTTCCGAGTATCTCATTAAATGGAGGAAACTACCGGCTGAAGATTCCACTTGGGAAGATGAGTCTTTTATACAGAAGCATCCATAGTTACTCAAGTGTTGCGGAAAACAATTGTCTCAAGCGGAGGGGAATGTTAAGCCCTAATATTGGCTCATTACCCCTTAATTGGGGCATATTATATTAGTAATTTTATTTTATTTATGTCGACTTTAGGCCATTAGTTGTAATTATACCTCCTAGTCTCCTATATATACCAAGGAGACATTTTCATTTTGAATCATCTTGTACTTGAACATTTAAGTAAGGTAAAAGGAGGTTTCCCCCTCAAAGAGTCTTATTATCTGAAATTATCTCTTTCTCAAGGCGTTGATTCTTTTCCTGAGGTTTTTCTATGCTATATGGATGTTTGGTTCTTAACAGGGAGCTTGTGCCAAGTTGGTACCTCGGTACTATGGACCCTTTGAGGTTCTAGATAGAGTGGGACCTATAGCCTACAGGCTAGAACTTCCTCCCACAGTAAAAGCACATAATGTTTTCCATGTTTCATTATTGTAGAAATATGTACATGATTCTAATCATATAATTGACTAGTCTGTGATCCAGGTGGAACCGAAGGGAGAATTTCTACCATAACCTTAATGCATACTGGACAGAAAGGAAACCCTGTGCTGGAACTGAACCATTGCATAGGTCAAGGTGTAGTGGAGACATTTTGGCCCAGATGAGGCTACATGGGAAATGGAGCATGCCATGAAACAGGCATATCCAATTTTGTTTACCTCTGTACATACATGTCATGATGATAGATATAACATCAAGGATGATGTTCCTTTAAGGGGGAGGGAATTGTAACACCCTGTTTTCCCCAGTCTGTAAAAATAATTATCCTGGCCAAGAACTGTGGAAAAATCAAAGATGTGAATGTGTGAATTCTGAATGGACCTCCAGGATTACTGGCCCCGAAATGAATTACTCGATAGGTTGGTGGGTGAAGAGGATCCTCATGAGTTAATGAGGGATGGGGGTGAACTGCCCATTGATGGAGGCCTAAGACTTGACCACCGTGGGGAAATTCATGCCACACGCGACCTTTCCAGAAAAGAAAAGGTAGGTAAAATATGTGGAAGGGGGGAACGTGAGGGAAGGATCGCAGGAAAAAGATCAAAAGAACTCTGGAAAAAAATACAGAGTGAGTGATAGCAGGGAAGAAGGAGAGTAACCTTCATTCTCGATCGCTGAAGAACAGAGACAGAGAGTCTCAAGCATCATGGTCTAGCTCGTGGGTGGCTAGTGTTAAATCCATTCGGAGTCATTGAGCCTATGGTTGGGTGGAAATGAGCACCCCTCTCAGTAGTAGCATTAGATGGTGTTTTTTGATAAGTGTTTATATCTTGTGTCTTGCATTGAATATCTTGGAATGTATGCTCATGGTTTGAACACATATAAATAGTTTGTGTAGAAATTTTTGGAGGGTGTTTTGATCGGAATGGTGGTTGCATGCTTATGTTGGAATGACCACATTTGGATTATATATACATAGATATATGTATTTGAATGAATCTATTTTTTAAGTCTGTTCTCGGGAGGTTGTTTCCCTCAATTACCTATCATTCTACCCTGGATAGACTCCCCACAAGGACACCCTTTCGGGATTGTTCCCTTACATTCCAGACTCGGGGTAAGTTCCCTGAAAGGACTACTGTCTAAGTAAAATATTGAACTTGCTTATTACCTATCACAGAAGTTAATTTCTCAGGGATTTAAGAAGACCTTTCAGTCTAGTCATAAAAACCTGGTGAAAATCTGCCCAGGAACTGGATGACGGACTTTAAGGCCTAAGTTTGAAAACCCTGCATGAGAGAGAGTGGGTCTCTTAGAGCTCAGTATCTTGGTGTTTCGATAACTAAGAAACCCAAGGGTCAACTTTCTTGTATTCGCCAGATGCGAAATCTCAACTTACGAAACCCCGAAATGAGTATAGCATGATTAGTTGTGATGTTTCAGCGTTTCGATACCCGGGACATCTAAGGGTAAGTTCCCTTGTACTCACCAATCCCAAAATCCCGATTAGCGAAACACCGAAATGAACTAGCATGGATGATTTGTGATGTTTCGGAGGTTCGGTACCCAGGATGCCCTTCCTCTTGCTAAATCCACGAATGAGATCCTTTTGAAGGATCTAAGGTCTATTACGACCATTAAATTGGATGAAGGAATGTCGTTGTTAATTCCTTGACCCCTTTTTAACCTTCGTAAGTAGCGAAGAAATTAGGACCGTTGATTCCAAGACCCATGGGAGTACCTAGACCATCCAGCAGTAGAGTACACGTGGTGGCCGATAAGCGTTTCGACTTTTCGACACTCGGGGTACCTAAGTGCGAGTTCTCCTATACTTGCTAGTCCCGAAATCTTGATTCACGAAAACCCAAAATGAACTAGCATGGCTGAGTTGTGATGTTTCAGCATTTCGGTACCTAGGACACCTAAGGGTAAATTCCCTTGCACTCACAAGTCTCGAAATCCCGACTTGAAAAATACGGATGAAAGAAACCACGAAATAAGATGAGCAGGTTTAAGAGTTAGTATTTCAGAGTTTTCGGTATCCAGGAAACCCAAGGGCAAGTTCCCTTGCACTCGCAAGTCCCGAAATCCCGACTTGCGAAACCCCGATGGATAAAACCTCAAAATAGTGAAGCATGTTAGAGCTTGGTGTTTCGGAGTTTCAGCTCTTGGGAAACCCAGGTGCGAGGCCTCCTATCATCGCACATTTCGAAATCCCGATGGATAAAACCTTGAAATAGTGAATCATGTTAGATCTTGGTGTTTCGGAGTATTGTCTCCCACGAAACCCAGGTGCGAGACCTCATGTCATCGCACATCCCGAAATCCTGATGGAGGAAACCCTGAAATAGTGAAGCATGTTAGAGCTTGGTGTTTCAAAGTTTTGGCGCTCGGGAAACCCTGGTGTGAGACCTCCTATCCTCTCACATCTCGAAATACCGATGGATAAAAACCCAAAATAGTGAAGCATGTTAGAGCTTAGTGTTTCAGAGTATCATATCCTGGGAAACCCAGGTGCGAGACCTCCTATCATCACACATCCTGAAATCCCGATGGAGGAAACCCCGAAATAGTGAAGCATGTTAGAGCTTGGTGTTTTGGAGTTTTGGCTCTCGGCAAACCCAGATGCGAGACCTCATGTTTTTGCACATCCCAAAATCCCGATGGAGTAAATCCCGAAAGGTGGAGTGCCATTTTTTTAAATCCGAGGAAATTTTTTTAGTTATGACAAATTATTGGTCCCCTTCGGATTTTAGCACTTCAAGAGACAAGAGAGCAGGGGATCACATGCAACGCAATTTCCTGAATCGTGAAAGCTAGAAGTACCTCTCTGGTAATGCTTGTGGTCATGACCCACAATCACATGGGTAAATATAAGGGATGGTAGTAACTGCATCAGGCCCCATAGGAATTTGGGGAATTTTGTTCCTCGGTGAAAAGAAGGAAAAAGCCAAAAAATCTTAGTTCCTGCAGTGGGTATGTTACAGGTAATGAGCCAATATTAGGGCTTAACAAGTTTCCTCTTAAATATGATGACTATAAGTCACTTTAGAGTTCCACCCAAAATGATCATATCTTCACCATGTCTCATTTCCTGGTCCAACGACTCAAATTCACTTCAGGTGACGTAATGGCTCAAAACTTCTTCGACTCTCTGGACTTCGGTGATTTCAAATCTCAAACTTATCCTTCGTGTTCTCCTATATCTCTCGACCCGTTGACATATATCCTGTCTCGGTCCAATGGTCCAAATTCTCCTTTTGTGAATCAGGATTTCACGACCTATGACTTCAAAGTCACAACTTCCTTCACATCCCTGACTTTTGAAATTCTGACATTTCAGAATGCTCCAAATCTATAGCTCATTCTCCCATGGATCTAACGTTCTAGATATCATTGGGATTTTGCATATCGTGAAGTCAAAATACTTTTCACCTCCATTCTCCCGATCCCCAAAATGTTGAAATTCTCCCTGGACAATCAATGGTCGAGATCTCTCCTCAATCAACGATTGGGATATTTTCACGATTTCCCATTTCGCAAGTTTAATGAATTATCCGTTTGACTTCATTGAGTCATAAGTTAGATAAATTCTTATCTCTCGCCATGTGTCCCTTCCAATGGACCGTTATGATAATGTCAAGATTTCATGACTTTGCAAAACCCTCTCTTCTATTCTCTCCAAAGAGTTTAAAACTTGTGCACGTTCTTTTGGATCCAACAATTGTTGATCCATATGCTCAGATCTGATGACTGAGATCTATTTCCCTTGTTCTTGTTTCTCCTCTGTCGAGACAGAGATCTAATGGTCCAGGTTCTTCTCCATAACCAATCAGATGGTTGTTGTTACTCCTCCTCCTGAGCTTCTATATTCTCCTGACTTAGAAGATTTCCAACGTTTGAAGGTCTCAACCTTCATTCTATCTCCTGTGAACCCGAATCCTTTGGGTCTCTCTTACACTTATGAAAGTGTTATCTCTTCTGAGCTTATGGACTTATAATAAGTCCATATCATATGCACTTCTTGTGTTATCCCTTCTGAGATTGATCTCCTCGAAGATTTCAACCTCCCATGCACACCTTGCATTCTGGGTTTTCGTCAAACTCAGACCCAAAGTATTTATTGAAAATAAATGCTTCTCGTCCTATTGGTATTATTCTATTATATAAACTCCTTGTAGATATTTTAATCACAAAGTTTTCAGTAACTCTGGTTCTTAATAAATTCAACATGGAGTTATTTTGTGCACACTTGCACCGACTCAATGCCCACCTGGCAGATCTTCGACAGATTTCTCAGCAACTTTGCTTCTTTGTGCTTCTTTCAAACAGTCTTCCCTCAAAGGTATTCAATGACCTTGAGTTTCCTCTTGATCTTATGATTTCTCTGGTGCACCCTCCTGGGACGCTCTTTTATGACTCTGTAGAGATTAGATGCGCACTCCCTACGCTGGCTACAAAACCTCGATTGTTCTGATGTGCACTCCTTGCACAACATAAAGAATCTAGAATGATATTATAAAACTCAATGAAGATAAAATAAATATATATTCCTACTATAATTAAATTTCATCATATATCTACAACATTCATTCATGAGATACATAAACACACAATATGCAGGAAAAACTACTTTTCTATTATCTTTGTGTTTCTATACAGATGGTTTACAAAAATTGGACTATAACAAAGTCCTAGTTCTCTGAATTTGTCTCTCATAACTTCTAAGACCTCCTAAGGCCTCTATATCCAGACCTCTCTATCATCCTCTGCCTATCTTACTTCTGAAATTTTATACAAGATCTCTGTACAAAAGAGGGGCTCTACGAGCTTGTCCTCTCTCACCTAACCTCATCTATTACATTGAAGGTTTCATAAATGTTTACACAGACCTGACAATGATATGGTCCTTCTACAAGAAACATTTTAAATGAAATCCAACCACTACCTGTACAAAGGCATGGCCCAACATTTACAACCTTATAATAAAAAAATCCATATAGGATTATTTCAAATAAAAACAAATGGGAGGTTTAATTCCTCTCCCTTTCTCCATTGCATGTTTGTGTGTTGGTGTGCTGATGCGTTTGCTGAGGTGGAGTGATGCTCCTGCATCATACTCCCTGATAGGAAAAACATGATCTCCTCTTCTCCAGTGTTGAGATCCACCTAGATCCCAAATTCTCTTATGGAATTTTCCTCTTGCTCCTCTCCAGCTATGTTCTTATTGTTCTTACTTCTTCTTTTGTTCTTCCCTACTGCTATGGAAGTATCTCCTCTATTCAAATATCCTTTGTTGACTACTTCTGTTGACCTTAACATCAAATTCCTAATCTCTTATATTAATCTGTCCAACTGCTCTAGTGGCTAGCTCTTCTTATGCAGTCTTCTCTGTTGCAGTTCCTTCTCCTTTATGGGTAGATCATATTGATCCCCCATATAATTTTCATCTTATTTTGTGGCATTATCTTTCCACCCTACCACAGGATCCAATTCTATAGTCTCACTACCAAGTTTTTTCTCAGCTTCCTCCTTCTCTGACATATTGTCTTCTATGACCTCTTCTTGTGTTGGTTCAAGTCCAACTTCCTCCAATTGCTCTGCTAGTTGGTATGCTCCTCCATATGTCTCCAACTTAGCTTGTTGTACATGCAAGATTTGCACCATTACCCTTCTCTGTTGGGATTCCAATTTTGCATACATATCAACAAGGTCTTTGTTGTCTGTTTCCTCTTCTGCTACAAGCTCCAATGCTACAACCATTTCTTGTTCATCTTCTTGGCTAAAAATTTTGAGAAATTCGGTTGAATTCCCTTCTGCTTCTGTTGGGGAAAATGTCAGTTTCTGATCCTTCTCTTCTTCTTATATGATAGTCATTGTTGGTTGTCCTTATTATTATTTTTCACTTTCGTCTTGTGCACTAGCCTCTACCTAGTTGTTTGGTAGGAATATCTTGATCCCTCCAATAATCAGAAAGCTTCTTTGATCCTCTTCTTGGATACTAAAATTTTTTAACTTGTCATCATATTCGTTCACATGGTCTGGAAGTCCACATGAATGTCCATCTATCAACACTCCTCGTTGACTTGAAATCACTTCTAAGCTCCCGAGACTTTCAGACAGTCTCATCTCCTTCTCCCTGCCCACCTAGAAATTTGGGAAATCTCTACTACCCACCTGGCAGTCTATGAGATCAACCAATCCCATCTCACTGCACACTTGGAAATTTGATCTTTCAGCACTGCTCCTCTGGCAGTATAGGATATATCCACCTGATCTCTTTCCATTTCCTACCGAGCAACTTCAAAGTCTATTTCCACTCACCTGGAAGTTTATGAGATCTTCATCTTATCTCTTCTCCTCCTCATCGCTAAGATTTCTCCAAGTTTCTGGTTCAAAGATGTGAATCAGATCCTCCTTTGT
Organism: Picea engelmannii; assembly: GCA_009831015.1. Lineage (NCBI taxonomy): Eukaryota > Viridiplantae > Streptophyta > Pinopsida > Pinales > Pinaceae > Picea > Picea engelmannii. Next base: position 492,339 of record ML776732.1, read on the forward strand.
GTCACTAAGTTTTTCAGCATACCTTAACCACATTTTTAACAGTTATTGTTTTCCTCTGGCCAACAATCTCTTGACTAGCCACTTCACCTTCTTCTTCATGGGCCACTCATACACCCAATGCACTTTTGCATCCTGCTGCATTTTAAATGCAAGCTTCTCCATTTGTGTTTTTATCTGATTGAACTCCAGATCCATATCTAGATTTCATTTCTTCTTGTGGATTTCTCTTCGACCATGTCCACAACCTTTAGTATCCATTTCCACCTCTTCCCTGCCTTCCTGGGAATTCTATGGATTAATCTACATCCACGAGAATCTCCATCTTCTCTCACAACTCAACTGGTTGTTTAAATTTTTTTTGTTGTTGCGCACATGCAACAACTTCCTTATAGAGCATCAACACCCTGCATCTTTCACCTACTTCTTACAGGAAAAATCTTGTTTATGATACCACCTGATGTTATTAGGTCATCTCATTTCACCATCTCTCCTTTTTCTAATATCTGTAAGCAAGGATCAATCTTCTGATTACCTCCATTGCCTACATAAAACAATTATGGTTTTTGATACCACTTGATGGTATCAGAGTATCTCCTGTCACCATCTCACCCTTTTCCTACTTCCTGCAAGAAAAATTACATCTCCTAATACTACTCGATGTAGTCAAACCATATCCTTCATCTCCTTCACCTAAATTCTACAGATGAAGATCAAGCTCTGATACCACTTGATGGTATGTATCAGAGTGTTTTATTTATCTACTCGTTGTTATAGAAATTTAAAATTTGATCTCTGATACCACCTGATGTAGGACCCCTCCCCTTTGGGTTTCTTTGAGCTCTCAGTCTTTGGATCATTCTAAGTGTCAAGTTGGATTGAATCTGTGGGCTCTTGAATGAACCCAAAAATTATACACAGGCCCCTTTTTTTCCTTTGGCACAGGTCCTATGATACCCACACCTTCTGTCTGCACATTCCAACACTCTTCAATTCATGGGTGCTAGCTCCTATTTACTAGCACCTTCCTTCATACGACCCCGGCTTGTGCCCTTGTGCTAATCACACAATTTTGGGTGCAACTACGAGAGGTTTAGAGTCAAAGTAATTTTGGGCCCGATATGCTCTGATTGCCTCCATATGTCCTTCAGAAAAAACCATGGTTTGGATCCCAATCCTCCGTTGATATTTTAGCCTCATCGCAACTTCTATCCCCAATATGCTATGGGATCATTGATCTCATTATCTTGACGATAAAATTTGAATCGATGGTTCAGAATATGCATCCTTCTTATCTATGGCCCAGATCATCTCCCCTAGATCAACGTCTGTGATATTTTTTCTATTCTGTCCTTCTTTCCTCCTTCCATGCATCTCCCCACAGATCTCTACGAGCTTCCAAAACGTAGTCCAATTCGAATCAACGACTATTTTTTACTCTGCCTTTCTGTCCTCTCAGAGTTTCAACTCTTGAAACCCACTCTTCTCTACCTGACAATCTCCTAGAGTGGAATATTTGTTGCCACCAGTCCCATTGAATCTACAGCCAGGATCTTGTGCATGAGTCCGGCCTTCGGGGATCTCAAATCTCAAATCCCTTTTATTCCATCCATGTAATCCCTCCAGGTGTCCACTTAAATCAGATGGATATAAGTCAGTTTGAGGTTCTACCCGAAATTCTCATATCTTCGCCACGTCTCCTCTCTTGGTTCGATGACTCAGATTCACTTTGAGTGACCTGACGACTCAAAACTAATCTGACTCTCCAAACTTCAGTGATTTTAAATATCAAACTTATCCTCCACATTATCCTAGATCTCTCGACCCATTGAAACGTATCCTCTCTAGATCCAAGATTCCAGATTCTCCTTTCACGAATCAGGATTTTTTGACTTGCAACTTCCAAGTCACAACTTCCTTCACATCCTCGACTTCCGAAATTCCAATATTTCGGAACGCTGCAAATCAATGGTTCGCACTCCCGTAGATCTAATGATCTAGATCTCATTAGGATTTTTCATATCATGAACTCAAAATAATTTTCACCTCCATTCTCCTAATCCCCAAAATGCCGAAATTCTCCCTAGACAATCAACGGTCCAATTCTCTCCTCAATCAATGACTAGGACCTTTTCACGATTTTTCATTTCACAAGTTTCATGAATTTTCCCTTTGACTTCTTGGTGTCATGAATCAGTGAAATTTTTATCTCTCTCCACACATCCCTTCCAATGGACAATTCTGATGATGTCAATATTTTGCAACTTTGAAAAACCCTCTCTTTTATGCGCTCCAAAGAGTTTAAAACTTGTGCACGTTCTTCTAGATCCAATGACTATTGAGCCACATTCTCAGATACGATGGTTGATATATGTTTCCATTGCTCTCATTTCTCTTCCTCCTGGAAGAAGATCTAATGGTCTAGGTTCTTCTCCACAACCAATCAGACGATTATTGTTTCTCCTCCTCTTGAGCTTCTATCTTCTCCTAACTTAGAATATTTCCAACGTTCGAAGGTCTTGACCTTCATTCTATCTCCAGTGAACCCATCTCCTTTGGTTATTTCTTACTCTTATGAAAGAATTATCTCTTTTGAGCTTATGGAATTAGAATAAGTATGTCTCATACACACTTCTTGCATTATCCCTTCTGAGCATGATCTCCTCAAAGATTTAAACCCCCCACACACACCTTGCTTTCTGGTATTTCATCAAACTCATACCCAAAGTATTTATTGAAAATAAATGCTTCTCATCCTCCTCAAATTCTCTTGCTCGATGCACTCCTTTCATAGATTTTCCTCACAAAGTATTCAATAACTCTGGTTCTTACTGAACTCAACACAGAGCTCTTTTGTGCACACTTGCATCGACTCAATGCCCACCTAGAAGAGCTTCGACAGAGTTCTTAGAAAATATGCTTCTATGTGCTTCTTTTGCACAGTATTCCCTCAAAGGTATTCAGTAACCTCAATTTTCCTCTTGATCTTATGATCTCTCTGGTGTGCCCTCCTGACACATTCTTTTCCAACTCCACAGAGATTAGATGCGCACTCCCTGCGCTGGCTACAAAACCTCGATTTTTTTGATGTGCACTCCTTGCACAACCTAAATAATCTAGAATGATATTATAAAAATCAATGAAGATAAAATAAATCTATCTTCCTACTGTAAATAAATCTCATCATATATCTACATCATTCATTCATGAAATACATAAACACAAGATATTGAGGAAAAACTGCTTTTCTATTATCTTTGTGTGTCTATACAGATGATTTACAAAAATTGGACTGTAACAAAGTGCCATTTCTCTCAATCTCTCTCTCAGAACTTCTAAGACCTCCTAAGGCATCTCTTTCCAGACCTCTCTATCATTTTCTACCTATATTCCTTCTGAAATTTGATAGAATATCTCCTTACAAATGAGGGGCTCTGTGAGCTTGTACTCTCTCATCTAACCTCATCTATTACATTGAAGTTTTCATAAATGTTTACCCAGACCTAGCCACGATTTGGGACTTATAACTTATCAATGAAATCCAACCACTTCCTATACAAAGTCCTGGCTCGACATTTACAACTTTACAACACAAAAATCTGTATAGGATTATTTCAAATAAAAAAAAATGGGAGGTTTAATGCCTCTCTCTTTCTCCATTGCATGTTTCTGTGTTATCATGCTGGCACATTTGTTGAGGTGGAGTGATTATCCTACATCATCTAGAATCTATTTCATTTCCATAAGGCCCAACCCCTCGCCCAACATCACCTGAAGGTATCTCTTGGAAAGATAATTCTATAAACATGTTGTGTTGCGTCAGGCTATAGGTCAAGGTGGATATCCATGTTTGGGTCTATATAATTCTTTTCTCTATGAGATTGTGTTGGGAAAGGGCATTAGGCCTCCTCCTAGAAGGAAGAGAACCTAATAATGCATCATTCCTATAATTTTCTCTATCATGTGCGACCCCATGACCCACCCCCTACAATTCACCAATTTCAAAGTAGTTGAGATGGTGATGTAAAATAAACTCTACCCACAATTTTATCATGAAATATAATGAAACCTCCCTATTATTGTAGGGAGGTTTTCCAAATATCACAAACGAACTATCCATTCAATTTTATAAAAAAAATTCAAAGGTGGTCTAGTGCATAAAAATGCATCCCTTTGTGACTAGTGGTTGTAATATAGTTTTGGGGTCAACAAGCAATGTATTTGGGTTTTTTTTCTAAGTGATAAGGTCTCTAACTTTGTTTTTATCTAGACATGTGTTAGAATACTGAGAGGGGGGGGGGTGAATTAGTACGAGAAAAGTTAGTAATTTTAATCAGAATATAAAACCTCCAATGAATATTATGATCATTCAAAATATCATCAACACCATAAACATCACATAAAAATAGTACACCCGAATTATACGTGGAAACCCAATAAGGGAAAGAACCACAAAATCATTTTCTTATTGATCAAAGAGTACATTCATTGTAACAAACAACTTCCTATTTCTTGAGCTACAACTGGAAGGAGGCTCCAACCCCCTACTTACATGATAAAACCCGAAGGAAGCTCCAACTCCCTAATTTTTTGGCTCCATCTAGAAGGAGGCTACAATCCCCTTTACTTTCCCCATCCAATAGCCCTAAAATATAAATGTAGACCAATCTGTCGCTACCACATCAACATGTCACAACAACTTGTCACTGTCAACTTGTCACAAAAAATTATGATCTTGTATCTGACATGGTGTATGTGATCATAGACCTGCATACCTTCCTCAACTTAAGTAACAAGAGAATATCATCTTCATCAACATTTACCTCAGTCTCATGAGACTAGTTTTGGATTAGTCATAAACCCTAACTTTCAACAAGACTAACTTTCCACCCATAATGAATAAAGCTATAAAACTTGTACCCATCATTATTATTTATGTATTCTAAAATTCCTCCCAGTTTCACTCGTTGAATCATTCCTTAAAAGGAGTTATAGAGGAAATGGAAAACCTTCTTGAATTATGTTCTATTATAGAGAGTGAACTTGTATGACATGCCACATGTCTAATATTTTATATATTATTATGAAAATACCACACAAAAAACTAATTCCTATAATATTTCCCTTTCGATGGGTCTCACATTATTTTTATTCTCTATGAACAATTTATAATTTTTTAACCCGAAACACCCGTTTAAAATTAGTTTCAGGACTATTCAAAATCCCTATCTTCCAAAAGTGTATCTCCAAATGTACAATGACCTAGACACTGAAATTTATACCACATATACCTTGATATGTCTTATCAACAACCTCCAATTTTTTATATATGAATAATTCTAGAAAACAAGTTATAGGTAAAATGGTAAGATGACCTATAAATAACATACCTTAGAACACATCATCAAAAACTTCACCCTCATTAGATTTCTCAGTTTCTTTACTTCACCTGGACTTCTCTACCTCCAACCTATATTCTCACAAGTGAATAAACATAATTTATTTGCAATGGAATCTTCTTTGTGTTATAAAGATACATTTCTAAATGACATGCAACTGTTATGCAACTCATGATGGCATGCAACTCACATGCAACTCACATGAATTTTGTTATATTTTGTTTACACTTTAATTATCGATGAAATAATTAATTATCCCTCCAATAATTAGTTATTCCTGAAATAATTAATTATCCCTGTTATAACTAATTATCTTATGTTTACTGTCACTTTACTTCGACATGCAACTTCTTCAAGAGTTGACATCAATGACAACAAATCTTAATAATCAATTATCATTGCAATAATTAATTGTCCCTGCAATAATTAATAAATATTTTTCTATAATTAATTAACATTTCAATAATTAATCCCTTTTTGCAACCACTTTGACTAGTCAAGCTTCTTGATGACCTTCTAGAGGCTTCTATAATATTGTTGAGGGTCCTCCAGCTTCATAGAGATATATCTCCTCAACCGTGAAGAAACTATGTAGCATACCATATATCATCGTAAATGGCATGGAACTTACTATCCATCTATGATAGTATTACCTAGAAATATAATTACCTTCGGGTCTTTATTCCTCAATCAAATTAAGGATCCATGACCAATATATCATTGGATCCTCTCATATTGATCATATATCAAGGTCACCTTTGAAACAGATGTCCACCATCACCAACACATGCCTCTACCAGGAATGTACCAACTTGGACCATACATCAATGATGCACATCAACACATGTACCATACCATGTGTCAAACCATGCACATCAACCACATAAATTAACTATGTACATCAAAATGTACAATGATCTGTACCATAACAAGTGCATCAACCATGAACCATAATATATTCTAAAAAATTAATATCAATGGTGTAACTCAACCAAGTACCATCATCACCAAGAGATGTATCCTATGCTAGAATAATGTTGATGTGCTAATTTAACCATAAATAATGACACCATTTTAACCCAACCATAGGTATAAATATGTAAATGTGTTGAACCTACACATAATATATCTAGCTAAACAATAATACACACATTTGCAGAGAGAATTGGAAAAAGAAGAAGGAAAGAAAGAATGAAAGAATTCTCATTAACCGTTGTGAATAATGAATAATTTACACATGATATACTCTGTATATCTCAATGAGTTCGAATTGAGGTGAACCAATTCACCATAGTGGTGGTATATATTGATCTAGACACACACCAGCGGTTACGAGAGTGAACTACCACCTATTCTAGTCTCTCAGGCAGTTACGAGAGTGAACTGCCACCTAGTTGAGTTAATTAGTCAACTAGTCTTCAATTAACTGACTGAACACAGAGTAGTGAGGAGTTAACTCAAGAAATGAAAAGTAATGCACCACTTTGGTGATGATACCAAGGAAAGGTAGAATTAGCATGGTGATGAGCCCAATGCAACATCTAAACTCAACTCAACTAGTCAAACTAAAGTGCCAAATAAAAGAGAATATTCTTCAGGTGGAATATTCTCCCATAAAATATAGGAGACTAGATAATGAAAAATTATGACAAATAAAAAAATAAAAACCTTAGGAAAAATAAATCCTAGGTGTGTGTGAAGTAACTCCAACACCCCCCTTGAACATCACTATGGTGAAAATAAATATTGGG
>ML776732.1:499490-544962 GCA_009831015.1 Picea engelmannii
TTCAAGGTACAATGTATGTAAAAGGAAGAACTACAGTTTCTAGGAAACTATTTCCTTCACTCTAAGATGACCTCGCAGAGAATGGAATTTCTTCTCAGTGAAGGTCTTGTTGAAAATGTCTGTCATCTGTTCTACTGAAGGACATAACTGTAAGTCGATGATCCCCTCGTGTACTAAGTCTGGGATGTAGTGCATGTGGATCTCGATGTGCTTCATTTGTTTCCTCTGAATTGAATCTCTAGATAACTTCAAAGTGCTCTAGTTGTCACACCAGATGACGATTGACCGATGAAACTAAATTTCCAACTCAGTGAGAAAATGTTGTAGCCACATAGCCTGAATGGTTATATTAACTACCCTGATGTACTCTGCCTTGGATGAAGATAGAGAAATGGAAGATTTCTTCTTGCTCGACCAATAGATAGGCCCAGAACGAAGACTGAGTGAGTAACAAGATGTGGACTTGCCATCAATGTTATCTCCAGCCCAGTTGGAATCAATAAACCCAATGAAATCTAATGTAGAGTCTGCTTCATAATGAATCCCAAAAGTGATGGCACCCTGTATGTATCAAAGGATACGCTTTGCATCTTTCAAATGTAGCTCATGCGGCTCCTGCATGAACATAGAAACTGCGCCAACTGCATATGAGAGGTTTGGTCTAGAGTGTGTGAGATACAAAAATCTCCCCACTAGTTGTTTGTACAATGTGTTGTCAATCAGTGAAATCTCCCCACCATCCTCAAGTTTGACTCCTAATAGGAAAGGAGTCGGAGCAGACTTGCAGACTTTCATGTGAAATATCTCAAGGAGATCTCGTGCATACTTGGCTTGAGATAGTTTGATGTCTGATGCATCCTGACTGATCTCAAGTCCAAGGAAGAAGTGTAGTGAACCCATGTCCATCATCAAAAACTTGTCATGAAGAATCCTCTTGACTGCAGCAATCGTTGAAGTTGAGCAACCAGTGATCAACAAATCATCGACATACAAAACTAAAATTAGAAGTGAATCAGTTGTCCTGAGCATGTATACATTCGAGTCTGATTTACTACGTACAAATTTTTGTTACAATAGGTAGGAGTCCATATTGGCATACCAGGTCCTCGGATCCTACTTGACGCCATAAAGTGACTTCTTTAGTTGATATACCAAAGATGAGTTCTGCATAAATCCTTGCGGTTGCTCCATGTAGATCTCCTCAGGGAAATCACCGTGAAGAAATGAATTCTTCATGTCCATCTGATGGACTTCCCATCCCTCAGTTGTCATAATGGAAAGTGCCAATCGTATGGAATCCATATTCGCTACTAGAGCAAAGGTCTCATCATAGTTAATACCATGAACCTGCTGAAAGCCTTTGGTGACAAGCCTAGCTTTGTATCTATTGATCTGTCCATCCACTATTCTCTTGGTCGTGTAGACCCATCTGCATCTGACAAGTTTCCTCACACAAGGAAGGGGAACCAGATCCCAAGTCTGGTTTTCGAGGAGGGGGTTGTACTCCTCCTGCATGGCGGATTCCCAAAAGGGATTTCCAGTAGCCTCACCCTAAGACTATGGATATGAAGACTGAACCAAGAAAATATGCCTGGAAGGAAATAGTTCAATGGTAGTGAGTGCAATAGGAGGCTCCTCAAAATCAAATCCATTCCTCCTAGTATCGGTTGGAGCACCTATGAGATCCCCTGCATACTGAAGAGTAGTCCATGCCCACTTGGGAATCTTCTCTGGCTCTACAATTGCATCTGGATTCTCTGACTCTGCATCTGACCATATTGACTCTGAATCTGAATCTGAATCCTCTAAGTCCTCTAAATCATAACTCTCATCTGAAGAATATTCGGCATGTGCTTTCTCATAATCTCGAACAGGTCGAAGAGTAAAGGTGTATGCATGCGGTTACTGAGGTACATGAGAGACACTTTCCTCGAATTGGACACTATGCTCAATGATGAGCCGGTCTGAGGAAAGATCAATAAGACGACATCCTTTCACACCATCGCAGTATCCAACAAAAATTCACTCTCGCCCATGCACGTGAACCAAAAATACGAAAGTGGGTCACTTCCGGTTTGAGGCCACTCCAAGCCTTGTAGGGGGTCTTATCCTTGACAGATCTATGGGGAGATTAGTTTTGGATGTATGTTGCATAGTTAAGTGCATCATCCCATAGTCTCTATGGTAGTGACTTTTCATGCAACAAGCAAGATGCCATCTCCTTTAGAGATCGGTATTTCCACTCAAAAACTCTATTTTGTTGTGGAGTGTAGGGAATTGTATGCTGCAACTGAATCCCTGCCTCATGGAAAAATTGTATATCTCATGATTCACATACTCTCCCCCGTTATCAGTTTGAAGGACTTTGATCTTCTTTTCAGACTGTGTCTCATCCAAAGCTTTGAAATCTTTGAGGTGTTGAAAGACCTCGAATTTTTTCCTGAGAAAGTAGATCCATGTAAAATGTGAGAAATCATCAACAAAAATGAGAAAAAACATCTCTTTTTTTATCTATGGATTCGGAAAAGGACCCATGACGTCACTTTGTATGAGATCTAAAGGTGCGTATTCTCGCTGAGACTTTCCCTTGTCGAATTTCTCTTGAGGGTGTTTTCGGAGAACACATCCCTCACATACTCCCTTGGAGAAATGGATTTTTGGTAGAGCATCGACTAATTTGTTCTTGCTAAGATTTTTCATGTATCTAAAATTCAAATGTCCAAACCTTCCATGCCATATCCTACTACTTTCATCATCATGAGTAAGCAGTAAAGAAAAATCAAGTTCAATGAATTCAAAAAATGTATACAATCTAGACTGATGATTTACCTCACTGGTAGCAACCGTGGAATTGATTTTCATGTCGTAGATGTCCATGGAATTTGGTGTGAAGATGAATTTCTTTCGGGTGCTGGAATTTTTCATATGATACATAGAGAGAAGGTTGACAGAAATCTTGGGAACACGTAGCATGTTCTTGAAGGTTCCATTGGTGAGTTCAATCCTTCCTTTGCCGGTGACTTTGACAGAAGAGTTGTCCCCCATCAGAATAGGAGGACCTTTTCATGCATCCAACAAAGAATATATTTCTTTTGAGGCATCCATGTGATGTGATCCTCGCGAGTCTATGATCCAAGAATTGAGAGAGGCGTTGATGGAAATCAAGGCATGGATAGAATTGTCTTTCTTGGAATTCAGATCTTCTGGCTTCTTCTTCTTTGCACCCTCGGAGATGTGATCTCCAGGGTTGTTTTTCTCAAGTATCTGAGACATCAAATATTTTTTTTTTCATGCATGAGGATTCCGAATGGAATCCTTTGTGACAGTATGTGCATTTCTCTACTTTTGTTCCCTTTTCTCCTTTGGATCTGGAGGCATCGGTGAAGGGTTTTGTGTACCCTTTCTTATTTGTATGTTCATGATCTTTCCACTTACAGTTATATTTATATTTATGATATTTGTGGCTGCCATCATGCATAGTAAGTGCATGCGCCCTTAGGCCTTTGATTTTGCCCATGTTGATGATCTTGGTTTTCTCTTATGTCAGGGATTCGATAGAGTCCTCAAGAGAAGGCATGTTATAGTTGGCTCTAGAGGTGAATATGACAGTATGGAATGTAGACACAAATACTGAGAATTCAGGACCAAGATTGAAGAGAATGGTGAGAACCATTTGTTTCTCCTCCTCCAATTTATCAACCCCACAAGCTTTGAGATGCGACAGTAAATCCTTGAATTTTGTAAAGAAATCTTGGATATTCTCGAATATTTTTGGATCCAATGTAAGTAGCTCCACCTCCATCATGTGTCTCCTCATCTCATCCTATTTTCCAAAGAGCCCTTCCAAGATGGTCCGGGCTTCATTGGGATTCTTACAGGAAGATATATGAAAAAGGAGATCACAAGAAATAAGACTGCAAATTGTTTCGAGTGTCGCATCCATGGGATTTGAGTACTTGGGTTTTTCTATGGCTGATGTCAGATTTGTATATGTATTCATGGTTAACCTATAGAACCCTATGGATCGAATATGTATGGCTATTTTATCCTTCCATGTAAAATATTTGTAAGGTGTAAGAATGAATTCTTTTTGGAATTCCATCTTTCCGCTGTCTTCAATCTTTTGTACCTGCAAAACATTTTGGTGTAGCATTTTCTTAGCAGTATGTCAGCTCTGATACAATGTAAATGTGTTGAAATTGTAAATAATAGATCTATCTAAACAATAATACACACATTTGCAGAGATAATTGAAAAGAGAAGAAGAAGGAGAGAAAGAATGAAAGAATTCTCATTAACCGTTGTGAATAATGAATAATTTCCACATGATATACTCTGTATATCTCAATGAGTTTGAATTGAGGTGAACCAAGTCTCCATATTTGTGTTATAGAGTGATATAGACACACACCAACAGTTATGGGAGTGAACTGCCACCTATTCTAGTCTCTCGGGAAGTTACGGGAGTGAATTGCCACCTAGTTGAGTTAACTAGTCAACTAGTCTTCAGTTAACTGACTGAACACAGAGTAGTGAGGAGTTAACTCAAGGAATGAAGGCTAATGTTCCACTTTGGTGATGATACCAACGCAAGGTTGAATTAGGATGGTGATGATCCCAATGTAACATCCAAACTCAACTCAACTAGTCAAACTGAAGTGTCAACTGAAAGAGAATATACTCCAGGTGGAATATTCTCCCCTAAAATATAGGAGACTGGATAATCAAAAATTATGACTAATAAACAAATAAAAACCTTAGGAAAAAAAAATCCTAGGTGTGTGTGAAGTAATTCCAACAAAATCCACCCTTGAGCACCTTAACCTTTGAGAGAAAGAATGATTCCAGGAAGCCATACCATAACCAATAGATAAGTAAGAGAGTTCACCTTTTCCAAAAGTAGTGCACATGATAAAGTACTAGAAAGTTTGAAGAAAATAAAAATGTTCAATTTTAGTTGTTGTTGCTCCTCCTCCAAACTTGTGTGTTGTTTCTGAGTGACTAAGAGTACGTGAGTGAGTGAAAAAATGAGACAAAACATCCTCTATTTATACTAATATGGATAGGCTAATATGTGTCTCTTCAAACAGGGTCGATCTATCCTTTTTTCCATATAATACTTCAATATTATCTATTCTCTTGAGCTGACTTGTCTTCCACGATTTTCACACATCTATTTAGGGTTTCTCTTGATTCTGGAATATTATATTCTAGTCAAAGGTTGTATATTGAGGTTAATACCTCTCTCACCTACCATAATATAAAAATCCTATACATGTGCTACCATATACCAGGTGTATACCTCAACAATGTGTCAATATCATTGGTAGACCTCTAACATGACAACCAATTCTCCAACGATGTTGTCCACATATATAGGGATTCCATACTTCTTGAATGGTTGACATCAATCTCTAAGATCACTCTCTAAGGGTTGACATCAATGAAAACCAACTTTCCAACAATCTCCCCCTTTAGCATTGATGGAAACACCAACATTGATTACAACACTTAGACATGGAAATACCATCCTCATGCTCCCCCTGTGACCATCGTTCTTCATCAATGTTTCTATCTCTCCCCCTTTGAAATCAATGGGAAATGGTGTCTTCCTTGGGGATTATCCCCTTATCTTCATGCCTCTATTCTTCACTCCCCATTTGAGTTCTTTGCAAGATGTCTTGTAGAGGAAATGTAGGTCTTAATGTACCTGCTTCATTTTGGATTTTTTTTCCATCGGTGCTTCCTCTTGTTGATTATTGACATATATAAAATCATTCATAGTTTCAGAATTCAAATATTTCATATAGAAATCATTCAACTATATCTGAGTTAGTCTCTGAATCAATATCTAACCCACTTTATGAACCAATTTGTGAACCAATCTCTCATCCACTGACATATATATGTCTAGTCCTACCAATTGTCTTACAAATCCATCCTTGTCCATGTGACCCATATGTAACTTCACTATTCTGAATAATTCTATGAATCCATTGCAATTGATAATCACATACCTGCATCTAAAACTAATACAACTATACACACTCGTATACTCATCTGGAAATCAAACTCTACAAATTTTCATTGAATATATTCCTTCAGGAATAAGTCCTCTATGAATATTTTCATCAAAAAGTATACCAATGATATTCCTTGTGTGAGTGAGCTAATATTTGGCATACCTACATGAATATGTGTTATTAAAATTGTTCCTTAACCAACCAACATTCCATAAGACATGTTATACCTCTTCCATCAAATCACTTTCAATAAAACATCTATAACAAGAGTCTGAAACACTTCATGTTGTTTGGAGGATAGATATATGAACAATACTAGTTGTTGCATAGACTCCCCCTATTAAATATTCATATTACCTAGGTTTCTCCAAGTTGGATGGCTTAGAATAATGGAGGAATCCAGCCTAATTTGGAGTAGTCCTCTTATTCTCTTGCGAATCCATCATCTTCCTAAATTTTGACACTTTCTTCCTCGATTCAAACATCTTCCCTTTTGCATGTGGATTCATCATGATATCGCACTACTATGTATCCCAAAATTGTGATTTATGGGACTTGTTCTTCCTTTACTTTCTCTGCATTATGATCTTGCAATGCTATGGATTCTAACAATATGAGCCTTGAGACTTGTTCTTCTTTCAATTGTTTATCTAATCTTTCTCGTACTATTGGAAATCTTGTGATCTATAGGACCTGTTCTTCATTCATTTTCTCTTATTTTATTTCTTTTCTCTTACAAACCTTCTTATTCCTATTATCAGTGTTTTCTTTCATGGATGGCTCTATAACTCTTTTTCAATTTTGAGCTATATGACCATAATTGTGGCATTTGTAACATTCAATATTGTTAGGAGCCACATAAGCACTACTTGCTTGAACATTTATTCGATATGCTATGCATTATACAACTTTATGTCCAAAGTTAGAAAAATAAAATAGTAACCATAAAAGGAACTTTGATACCTTGGACTAGATGATCCTCTTTGTGATGTACTCCTTCTGAATTCATGCCTTGGTTGATCACGATCACAGTTGAATATTCTTTTTTTTCTGAAATCAGATGGTATTCTTCTTCCTGGACTCTTGTTGACCATGATTCCTTCCTTTAAGTACTTATGTGTAACTCTTAACCTTTTATTCATTCTTCCTTTTCAGTAACCTATGAAATTTATCTTCAAATTTCTTTGTTGATGATGTGGATGCTTCTTCAACATTTTTACTGAGATTGACAACTTTTACTCTCAACATGACAAATTATTCTTCAATATTATCAACCTCTTCTTATTTATTCATCATCTAATTCTTCATGACTTCTTCCTTTCTCTTTGCCTCTTCAAGTTGGATCTTCAAGGAGATGGTTTCTTCTTCAATTTGTCTTTCTTGTCAACAAAATTTTTCTTCGTGATTATTTTCCTTTTCAATCTCAGGATTGTCTTCTATTTCATTGGTCTTTTCTATGTTGACTTATTCATCATATGAGTTTTCATCTTCTTCATTTACTTTTTTTCCTTTCCCTGTGTAAAGCTATTGTAGGCTATCCCAAATCTATTTGGTTGATGCACACTGTCCCACTTTAGTTTTTACTAAATCAGGGAATCCTTTCAGGATAAAATCCATTGTTATCTTGTTGTTCCTTTTCAATTCATTCTTGGTTGCAGTATTCAAAGGATTATTTTTAGTTGTGTAACCTATCTCAACTGATCGCCAAATATGACATCCTTATGCCTATAAAAAGGTTTCCATCCTTTTATTGCAGAAGGTATAGTTCTAATTGTCAAACATTGATGCTCCAATATTAGTGTATTCCATGATCCCCTTCCAGTGGTTAGACTTCTTCCTGAAGTACCATATCTGATACAGATTGTTGTAATACTAAGAAGGGGGGGGGAGGGGAATCAATATGAGCACAACTAGTAGTTTTAATCACAATACAAAACCTCCAATGAATATTATGAGTATTCAATATATCATAAACAACATAAACATCACATAAACATAGTACACCAAAATTTTACATGGAAACCCAATGCAAGAAAGAACCATGGAATTCTTTTCTTATTGATCAAAGAGTACATTATTTGGAAGAACCAACTTCCTATTTCTCCATCTACAACTAGAAGGAGGCTCCAACCCCCTATTTATAGGATGCAACCTGAAGGAAGCTACAACTCCCTATTTTTTTGGCTCCAACCAAAAGGAGTATACAACCCCCTTTGTTTTCCTCGTCCAACCACCCTAGAATATAAATGTAGACCAATATGTCACTACAACATCATCCTTCCACTATCAACCTATCAATTTCAACCTCTCATAGTATGTGACCTGGTGTATGTGATCATAGACCTTCATACCTTCCTTAACTTTAGTAACAAGAGAATACCATCTTCATCAACCTTTACCTCAGTCTCATGGGACTAGTTTTGGATTATTCACAAACCCTAACTTTAAACAAGAATAGCTTGGTACTTGTAATGAATAAATGTATGAAACTTGTATCCAACCTTCTTCAATATTTCTTCTGAAATTCCTCCAAATTTCACTCCTTGAATAATTCCTTAAAAGGAGTTATAGAGAAAATGGCAGACCTTGCTGAATTTTGGTTTATTCTAGAGAGAAAACTTGTACATCATGCCATGTGCTCAATATTTGATACATTATTTCTGAAACTCTCACAAAAAAATACAATTCCTATAATATTTCCATTTCAATTGGTCTCACATCATTTTTATTCTCTATGAATAAGTTATGTATGTTTTACTCGGAACACATGTTTAGAACTAGTTTCAAGACTAGTCAAAATGTGTATCTTCCACAGAGTGTATCTCCAAAAGTAAAATGAAACAGAAGCTAAAATTTAGACCACGAGTTACTTTATATGTCTTCTTAATATCCTATGATACTATCTATTTTAATAATTCTATAAAAAACATTGTAGTGAAAACGATATATGACCGGTAAATAACATCTCTTAGAACACATCATCAAAAACTTCATCCTCCATTGAAATTTTGGCCTTCTTTACTTCACCTGGAATTATTTTCCTCCAACCTATATTATTAGAAGTGAATACACAAAAGTGATTCGTAATGGACCCTTCTCTATGTTATAAAGAGAAATTTCTTAATGGCATGCAATTGTTATGCAACTCATGATGGAATGCAACTCACATGCATATTGTTATCTTATGTTTAAACTTTAATTATCCATGCAATAATTAATTATCCTTTCAATAATTGATTATCATTTTTTCAATGCCACTTTACTTTGACATGCAACTTTGTTCAAGAGTTGACATCAATGAAAACCAATATTAATAATTAATTATCCCTGGAATAATTAATTATCCATACAATAATTAATTAATCATTTTCTATAATTAATTAATATTTAAATAATTGATTTATTTTTGCAACCACTTTCACTAGTAAAGCTTCTTGATGACCTTCTAAAGGCTTCTGGAATATTCTCGATGGTCCTCCAGCTTCACAGAGCCATATCTCCTCAAATGTGAAGAACTATGTAGTGTATCATATATCACCGTAAATGGAATGCCTCATACTATCCATATATTATAGTATTAATTCTAAGTATACATACCTTCATGTTTCTATTCCTTGATCAACTATGGGTTTTATGACAAACATGTCACTGGATACTCTCACATTGATCATATATGAAGGGAACCTCTCAACCATATGTCCACCATCATCAACACATGCCTCTACCAATCATGTCCCAACATGCACCATGCATCAACCATGCACATCAACACCTGTACTATACCATGTGCCAAACCATGCACATCAACCATTTAGATCAACCTGTACAACGATTTGTACCATAAAAATTTCATCAACCATGAACCATAAGATATGATAAACAATCAATAGTAATGGTGTACCTTAACAAAGTACGATCATCACCAAGAGATGTATCTTATCCATGTTCTACCATATACGAATTGTATACATTAACAATGTGTCAATATCAATGGTATAACTCTAACATGATAACCAACTATCCAAAAATCTTTTCCACATCTC
Organism: Picea engelmannii; assembly: GCA_009831015.1. NCBI lineage: Eukaryota > Viridiplantae > Streptophyta > Pinopsida > Pinales > Pinaceae > Picea > Picea engelmannii. The sequence continues at coordinate 509,557 of ML776732.1, forward strand.
TAGGGCTTCGAGACTTCTGTAAGGGTTGACATCAATATCTGAGATCACTCTCCAGGTTTGACATCAATGAAAACTAATTGTCCAAACAAAACATCCAACAACATGTTCTAAAATATTCATACATTTTGTCCCTACAGTCATAAATTTGAGATAATTGGCCTTGGGAATTTTCAATAGAAGGTACAACGGTGTCTAGAGAAGCGGCTAGGGACAACCATGATGACTCTATTTTATTTCATAAGTATTGTATAAGGGTTCTAAGATATCTCAACCCTGAATCAATTTCCATGTTTATGTTTTCCATCTATCATTTTGGTTTTGGTGTGTCTTCCTGTGGTGATGAGGGGTTTTGGTTCTCTCCAGGATCCGTATTAATTAAGTGTTTTGCAATTTGATAAAGGTTTTTTTTTTCTTGATTTTATTTTTTATCGTTTAAAAAAATTGTGAAATAAAAATATCAAATTCCATCAAATTGAAATGTGAGCACCTGTAGGGGCCGAATTAAATAAACAACCATTTAATTTACAACGTAATAGTAAAATTCAAGAAATTTCTATAATTTAGCACATGCGCCTACAAATTTATCAATATAATAAAATTTTATAAGAGATTAAAACAATTCATAATTTGAAATAATACCTGAACCTGATGCTAATAATCCTCCATTTGTCCATTGCTTACCTCCTTGACCGCTTCTGCAAAACACCACCCAAAACCTAGTTCCTCCCTACCAACTAGGTAACTCCCTAGCTCCAGGATATCATAAGGATATTCTGGCCCCCGTGCCCAAAACCTCTAGCAACCCCGATGCACTGATACAATCCTACTCCATAATTTCACTTCTCTCTGCAAATCCAGAGCTCCCAAAATCCATCCCCCAACCTCCATAGCATGCCCTTTCGTAAACCTCCTTCCCCTCCTTATCCCTCCTTCACCGACTTCCCCCCTTATTTAGTCCCTACCTAACTCATTTATTACCTTCTTATCCTTTCCCATTAATGCCCCCTTATCCCCTTTATTTAATATCGTATCCTTCCACAATTAATAAGTTATCCCTTGTTGTGTACATAACCTTTCAATTTAACTATTTAACTTATTAATTTATTAAATTTAATACTCATGTTTTTAAATGTAATAGGTAGTTTAATTAATCAATTAATTAATCAAATTGCAACCATTAATTAATCAATAATTATTTAATTAGTTTTATTATACCTATCCTGTTTAATTAATATTATATTAAGATGATTAATCCCCTAATTAATTTTTACTTAATAATCCTTCACATCTGTTCAACTAGGGTTGTTACATACACCCACCGTTCAGGAAACTTTGTCCCGAAGTTAAGGTATCTTATGGTACAAGGAAAAGAAACATGGTTCACACATTCATAACAAGTAACCGGCATTATTAGTAAGTAAGTCAAGAAAACTCATACATACTAGTGCATATGTACAAGAAATGCATATGTAGATAGTACATGCAAATCTCGTGCATGTACTAATAATCAAAACTGTCATCCTTTAGTAATTTATGTATGCATCCAATCCAGTCAGCAAGACTAGTCTTTTATAGAAGACAACAAACCAATCAATTGTTTGAGAAATCCTTTAATTGCTATTATCCAGTTCAACAATTTTATTTTAAACAACTTTGGTTTAGTTACGTAATAATGAATACTCATTTTTTTTTTTTGAAGGAAAAACATTAACTTCCATCACAAGACAGATCTCCATACTTTCTCAACTATTACTACTCATCCTTCCTCCCTAACCTACTTCCATCTCCATTCCTATCCTTCCTCTGCTAGACTATCTTGGAGCGTCAACTATATTGAACTCGTAAGAAGAAGTGTCGCTATCTCGACCAAGCTTCCCTAGCAGGCATCTGATAGTCATCATCACACGTCTTGGGGAGCGTGAAATAACACCGTCCTTCCATGACTTCAGGTTTCGAAGGATACACGGTGGGAAATGCCTCCACCCTTCCTAATCATAACTAGGGTTCACACCCTACAATGGAGGATACACAGTGGGAAATTCCTCCACCCCTCCTAATAGGACTAGGGTCCACACCCTACAATGGAATATACAGTGCCATCATGTTGCTAGAGGTTTTGTCATTGTTTATTCGGTTTTCGGCAGTGTCATCACCTGAAATCATGCACTTGTCCACATATCATAGCAATGCATCCAAACCAATATAAATTTTACATACAATATTCATACCATAATGTTTCTCAGTTAGTGGTCCTGATATCCACTTTCATCATCATTATCCCTTGGCTATTTCATAGCCCATAACATGCAGATTAGTCTGTAACACAAACTCATACATTTCTATGCATTATCAGCATGTAATTGCATACTATCATCATTTCAATTTGGTATCCCTGTACTGATAAATTAACATCAAAGTTTTCCAATTAGAAATAGATCTCATAATATCCCATAATTCAATTTCGACACCCATTCACAAGATTATCATTTACCCAAAATAGATTTCATCATATCCAACATCATTCTAATAGCATTTAAACATTCATTTAATTCACATTCTCACAATATGTCGCATCATATACATCATCATCAATAACATTTAAACATTCGTAAAGTTTACATTCACATAATAGATTGAATTACATACATCATCATCAATAACATTTAATCATTCATAAAAGTTCATACATTTAAAAATTAAGTGTATCACTTAATAGTTTCACTGTGACTAGAAAATAAAGTATATAGGCTTCAGGTAATCCTGGCTATCTAATTCAAAAGGTGGTGTTACATACACCCCACCTTCGAGAAACATGTTCTCGAGGTGGTCAAAATAGTAAGGGATAGTCTCGCCGTAATGTCTCAGCATCTTCCCAAGTAGCAGATCCTGGACTATACTTGTCCCACTGGACCTTAACTTGGTCTACTAGACGGTTCTTGAGTTGTCAGACTCTACGGTCCAATATGTGTAACGGTTCTACCGTGAGGGTTCCCACATCCGTTACCTTCAATTCCTTCCAATTTAGTTTATGTGATTCATCAGCAACATAATGACATAAAACAAATACATGAAATACATTATGAGTTTTATGCAAGTGGGGTGGCAGTACGAGACGATAGGAAACGGGTCCAATTTTCTCTTGTATCCTGAATGGTCCTATAAACCGAGGTGACAAATTTGTCCCCTTCCTGAACTATATGGTACTCTTATTAGGCCTGATACGAATGAAAATCTAGTTTCCCAATTCATAATTTTGGTCGGTCCTGTGTGCATCTGCATAGATTTTCTGCCTATCCTGTGCTTCCTTTAATCTCTTCCTAATATGAATCACCTATTCCTCCATTTCTTGAATCAATTCTGGCCCAACCATTACTCAGTCTTCTAGTCTATCCCAAATCAATGGTGTTCTGCATGGCCTCCCATACAAAGCTTTGTAGGGTGGCATTCCAATGGAACTATGATAACTATTATTGTAGGAAAGCTCTACTAAAGGTAGGTACTTCTCCCACTGGGTTTGATTATCCATTACATACATCCTAAGCATGTATTCCATGACTTGATTTACTCTCTCAGTCTTCTCATCTGTTTTAGGATGATAAGTTGTGCTTAAGTTCAACTGAGTCACCAATGCTGATTGTAAACTTGTCCAAAACCTAGAAGTGAATCTAGAGTCCCTATCTAAAATGATCTTCTTAGGTATCCCGTGCAAACGAATAACCTCACTTACAAACACACGTGCCACATCAGTGACATCGTAAGTGTCTCTAACTGGAATAAAATGATCACTCTTGGTTAACTTATCCACTATCACAAGAATGGCATTGTGTCTATGATATGTGAGCGGCAAACCCACAACAAAATCCGTAGAGATGACTTCCCACTTGGACATAGGGACATCATGTGGTTGTAGGAGGCCTGCTGGGTGATGGTGGTCAACTTTCACTTGTTGACACTCCAGTCATTTGGCGATGAAATGGACTATATCACACTTCATGCCTACCCAAAAGAAGAGCTTCCTCATATCTGCGTACATCTTCTTCACACCCGGATGTGCACAATAAAGTGCTCTATGGGCTTCCTTCAGTATGATGTTTTGAATATCCCCATTCTCAGGGATATACATCCTTCCTCGATATCTTAACAGTCCATATGTTTCCGGACTATATCCTTCATACTTTGCATCTAACTGCCTCCTGCTCTGGAGGTTTGAAGTAACCTTTAAATACCAACTGTATCCTGGGAGTTGTGTCAACACGTGTTCCCTCAGATTGACCTTTAAGGTTACCAAGGAGAAGATACGTGGTCTCCTACTCAAGGAATCTGCGACCACATTTTCCTTTCCCTTGATGTACGATATGCCAAAATCGTACTCACTCATAAACTCACTCCATCGCCTTTGTCTGACATTATGATCTCTCTGAGTGAAGAGATGTTTTAAACTTTGATGGTCCATTTTGAGCTCAAAGTTTCGCACAACAAGATAGTGCCTCCAAAGTTTCAGAGCTAGCATTACAGCTGCCAACTCTAAATCATGAGTCATGTATAGCTCCTCATGTTTCTTCAACTTCCTTGATGCATAAGCTATCACTCCTCCATCCTGCATTAGCATGGCTCCCAACCCTTTCTTCGAGGCATCCATGCAGACCGTGAAGTCCTTTTCCATATCCAACACTCGTATAATTGGCGCACTAGTTAGTAACCTCTTAAGCTCAATGAAGGCACTATCACTCTCCTCTGTCCATTCATACCTGACCCCCTTGTGTTGCAAGGTGGTGATGGGTTTCGCTATTTTTGAGAATCCTTCTACAAATCTTCGGTAATAACCCGCTAGCCCCATGAAGCTTCTCACCTCATGGGCATTTTTCGGCACTGGCCACTCCATAATGGCCTTTACCTTTTCTGGGTCCACAGAGATTCCTTCACCGGAAATGATATGACCCAAATAGTGGATCTCTTTCTGGAAGAAGGAACACTTCGATAGCTTCCCATACAATTTGTTCTCTCTAAGGTAGGACAACAGTATTCGCAAGTTTTCCTCATGTTCTCTTTAATTTTTGGAATAGATGAGGATGTCATCTAAAAATACTTGTACAAAATGGTCTAAGTACTTCCGGAATACGTTGTTCATGAGGCCCATGAATACTACTGGTGCATTGGTCAATCCGAAAGGTACTACAACAAACTCGTAATGTCCAAACTGAGTTCAAAAGGTAGTTTTTTGGATATCACCTTCCTTAATCCTTAACTGATGATACCTTGATCGCAAATCGATCTTTGAGAATACCGCTGCTCCTTTCATCTGATTGAAGAGGTCATATATTCACGGCATCGGGTACCTATTTTTCACTGTAGCATGGTTCAAGTTCCTGTAGTCTATACACAGTTGTAAGGATCCATCCTTCTTCTTTACAAAAATTACTGGTGCGCCCCAGGGTGAAACACTGGGCCTTATTAGCCCTAAGTCCAGTAACTCTTTCAACTACATTTGCAATTCACAAAGTTCTGGCGCTGTCATCCGATATGGAGTCTTGGAGATTGGTTCTGCACCAAGTTTTAGCTGTATAGTAAAATCAAGCTCCCTCTCAAGAGGTAACCCCGATAACTCATTCAGAAAAACATCCTAAAATTCTGACAATACCGGGTACTGATCCAATGAGGGTCCCTTTCTTTCATTCACTGCTTCCACTACATAAATTCAACACCCTTGTCTCAAGCATCGCTTAACCTTCATAGTGGATATAAAGCGTAACGACACTTTTCTTTGTACACCCTGGATCTCTACTGGTCTTCCTTCATCATCGACACAAAGCACCCTCTTTGCGAAGCAATATACCAACGCTCGATGAGCTGCTAACCAATCCATTCCAATGATCAGGTCATATTCCCCAAGAGCAGTGACGTATACCTTCAACCTGGTAGTACACACTCCCAGTTCTACTATACAATTATCAACACTAGGTCCTACCACTTGCTTTCCCCCGAAGCCATCTCGACCTGTTTAAAGTCATCGTCCTCGTAAGCTACCAACCCACTCTTTTATAATGCAGATGCTGAAATGAAACTATCTGTCGCACCAGAATCAAACAAAATCTTAACATTTATATGATTTAGCGTACCTGATGACTCCACCACCGTGGATTGATGTTCGGCCTGGCGGTTATTAATCGCTGTGTAAATATGGTGGTTGCTACTTGATCTCCCCATTGGTGCCTTTCCTTCTCTATGCACGAACCCTGATTGTAACTCTGGGTAGTCACGCTGGTAATGGGGTCCTTCGCACCTCCAACAGGTAACACGAGATTGAACTTGTGCACTATTATGTGGTTGTCTCTGAAATGAGTTCCTTCCCCTAGAAGACCTGCCCCTACTAGTTGTTCCTTGCAATGGTCGTGAACTTGTCTGCGCCGTTGGCGATGAACGAGATGTTGCACTTGCTGCCATTGAAATCCCTGCAGCTACTTCCCTTGGCGCGACTCTTTTACCATATGGTAGTGGCCTTGAGCCCCCTCCCCTAGGAAATGTCCTCGGGGCCTTTCCTACGAACCTCGGGCGATGCAGAAATTTCGGTCTTGCACCCCTGGCTAAGTTCATGTGTTCTTCCACGTAACATGCATTTTCCACCACTTCTGCTACTGAATATGGTTTCCACATCCGCACCATAGCTCTTATCTTAGGGTTCAATCCATAGACGAAGCGCTCTGCCTATTGTTGGTCGTTATCCATATACGACACATATTTGACTAGTTCCATAAACCAGATCTCATATTCTTCTACAGTTCTGTTTCCCTGTACTAAGGCATGAAATGCCCCTACCTATTGTTCCTCGTAGTACGCTGGTAGATATTTCCTTCGAAACCTCTCCTCGAAAAGTTCCCAAGATACTGTGTCTGGGGTAAGGTGCAGTTGTCTTTCCAGGTTTCCCCACTAGTTCAAGGCGTTGTCTCTTAACTGAAAAATGGTGATCTTCGCCTTTGAGTTGGACGCATAGTCCCTTAAGGGAAAACACTTGGTCATGAATTCCAACCAGGCTTCCGCGCGTTCGCTAGTGCGACCCCCGACAAACTCTGGAAGTTTGATCTTCTGCAGTTCCCACGTGATGTCCTTAGGTGGAGGTCCTCCCCATGAATCCCTTGATGCTTCTGGATTACCCGTTCCAGATGGTGGGGGTTCCACTTCAGTCCCTGTTGGTTGTCTCCCCTTTAAAGTCTTGTTAATGGCTTCCAATGAGTGTAGTATGAGGGCTAGTTCGGGTGATGGTGGTGATGGCACTAGCGGTGTTGGCGGTGCTTGCAACGACGTTGCCCTGCCTCAATTCCCTCGAGTCTTGACCATATTGTATGCTTTGACCTGCATCAACCAAAGTTTTCGGGGTGAATTCCAGGATGTTTCAAATTGGTGCTACTCAAACTAGAAATAGGGTTAGGCGTAAGTTTTCTTTACTTGTCTGTAAACAGACATTACTCCATTAGGGGATTGGCTAGGTTAGGGTTAGGATTAAGCGTCTAAGCTTGATTTCTTTGCCCCTACGAAAAGGACTATTGGTTCCCTTGCCCTGTAGCTACGCTAGCCTTGCACCTTACTCGCCACTTCCTATGCTTACTCTCCTAGTGCATATGCCACCTCCTTCCCACTTTTCCTAGTCTAAGCCCTTTTAACTTTTCACTTACAACTTGATTAAAGTAACTTCCGACCTTATGTTTATTAATTTATGCCGAAAGGCGTACACCTATTGACAATGGGCACAATTAATGATCTTTTAATCTTACTTAAACTTAAACCCTTATCTGATGGCTATGCATCAAAGATGCTGGCATATTCTTAGTCATCCTCCAAAATCAATGGGTCCGATTTATTGTTCATAACTTTCTTGCATTTATCAAGGCATCCGTTAACATGTTTACTTTTAACATTTACCTAATCACATAAAAAAAAATGTTTTAAGGTTATATAACTACCACGTTTAATGATTAAATAGGATTAAACCGTGGCATCTAAAGAATTATCCCCAACTACCAGCCCCATTTTGGCGTTCACCAACGCTATGTACCTTTTGGCGTTAGTGTTCTTCTTAAGACGCTTTGCTTGGTGGGAGGTCTTGGGTATGACAATTAAAGTATTTATAAGTGAAATTATTTGTAAAAGTCACATCATGTGGTGCGTTGGTAGGGCGGAATTTGTAAATACTTGACCGATGGGGAGGTCCGGGGTTCAATCCCTCCAGACTCCAAAACATTTTAATTTAATTAATTAATCATAATTACTTTTAATTAATATACTTAGTTTTAATTTGCTGTGTATATTATATTATTATTACTGGCTTTTTTTTTTAAAGGCGTCTACGTGGTGTGTTGGTGTTTGGTTGTTCCTTAAGGCTTAGGTCGTGGGTGGTGGTCAGGGGTTCAAAACCCATAGACTCCATATCATCCCTCCTTTTGTAATTTAATTAATTTTTTTTTTTTTATAATTCATTTATATATATAATTATACCATTGATATATAATTTTTTTTATATATAATTAAAAACTTAAATCTACATTTAATCGTTTAAATTTAAAAGAAATAAAGTAAATTAATATTATTTAAAACTCAATTAAAGTAAATTAATAAAATGAATTAGTAAAGGATAAAATATAATATAATATAAAAATATATCTCTACAATTGGGCAGTGGGTCCTCGCATGAGGCCCACGTGCCCCTCCCTCACCATGCTCATCCTTTTTGAGAATCCTCTTAGTGGCCTTGTGTGAACTGGTGCTGGTCTGGTCATGGCTTTGTGCATGGCTGTGGTGCTGAAGAGCTTCTAAGTATAGAATCATTGGTATCTTTTGAGGAGTTCCGATGAGAGTTGGGTTTTCGCTCCTCTATCTGATATCGTTGTTCTCAGATCTCCAATGGCGAGGGAACTTCATGTTCCAGCACTGCCCAACAAACCAATAGAAGGATTATCTAGAAAGAAAATGTGATGTGGATGCTGGGAATTCTGGAATTCTGCTCATTATTTTACATTTTGGGCCTATGGCACACTTCTTCAATGGTAGATTCAGACACTGCAAGGTTGGCATTTAGGCAAGTACTTGCTTTCCATTTGTCTAGTACCTCAATGCCTATTTCGCTGGACTTTGATCCCCACCGCCAAGAAGAGGAACCCTCCAGCAATGCTTCTTCATCTCAAATCCAATACTTGCCCATGTTTGAGCCCTACGATATGAAGTACAGTGAATACACACCCTGTGAGGATCCCGAACGCTAAAAAAAAAGTTCGCCAACGAGAAGTAGTTCATGAGAGAACACCATTCCCCAGAGAAGAATGAGCGTCTCAGATGTCTGATCTTCCTTTACGAGTAGACGGTGACTTCTTTTTTTTCTGTGATCTTGAAGAAGGTGTACGTACAGTCTAGTTCAGTCGCAAAAAAAAGTATGTAGAGTGAGAGCGAAGTCTAAGTCGAATTAGGTATTACTTTTATATTTATTCCTCAATAGTATAGTGGGTTGGCTACATTTTTTTGATTTTGAAACATATTTTACAGTGTAAAACGTAGAAAAACCGTTATCTTGGTCTTACTAATTTGCAAAACAGGCAGTTTTATTTGAAGACGTCATTTTTTAGCAATAAATTGTCTGCATATGTTATGGTTAGGTACTATACTCATGAATGTGCAAGCATGTGTTGATTCTGTTGCAAACTGAGTTAAATTCTTTCTCTTAGCTTCACTGTTTAGTAAGCTAGCTTGTAAAGCTTGTGACATTTTGAATTTAACATAATGGCTGGACAGAGATGAGAATATTGAAGCATTGAAACATTGAAGAATTCTTTAGGTTGTATGTTTGTCTCAGTTCTAGAGCTAGTTCTAGAATGCTATGGATGTCAAACATGTGATTTGTTGTTGCAATTAACATTGTTGTCTGAAATTTGAATCATCTGAAATTCTCAACAACTTTAATTGTCTGTAGGCTTAATGAAACTCCCTTGCGATGCATATAGTCACTGGACGCATTTTAATCCATGTAACTCTATCTTTTAACATGTATGTGGTGTTGATGACAGGATTATTATTTTCAGGCTGTTACGTAGAAGTCCTTTTCACATCTAGAGTTTTCAAGTATCCAAAAATTGTGTAGTCAAGGCCACGATAATTGTGACAATACATATTAGATGGCTTGGACTGAATGGTTAAGGTATAACAGGTGGAAACTATGATATGTGTTACCTGACCATGGCGAGACTACATATTACAGTGATAACATGCTGGTATGTTGTGCTTACAAAGCATGCTTGTTGATGAGGGTAGCCTTTATTCATGTGATTTTCAGTGTTCTGTCTGCTTCATCATATATTGATAAATCTTTTTTTGTTGTGCCCTGATTCGTTATGTAAAACCTTGCTCTGTTTTTCTTCCATTGTGTGTGTTTTGACTTGGGTTTTGTGTGTTTTTGGTTTACCCTGATTTCTTAGGCATGTTGCATGATAGAAAGATCAACTGTCAGAACTTGTTTTTTTTTTTATTTACTATGGAGTTGACATAAGTTAGCGTTGTAACATTTATCCATTGTCTACTAATATAATACACTTGTAATGTAAGATTCTATGCAGTGCAAGTACAAAAACAGGGATGATGGGAACCATTGTTTCTGCTCCCATTGACACTGTTAAGACCCGCCTTATGATGCAGAGGTAGTCTGCTAAAATGGGAAGCTACAATAATGGATTTCATTGTGCTTACAAGGTAGATAATTGTTTATGAAACTGAATAGTATCATTACAGATAAATAGTATATTCATGTATAACTCATAGACAGTTACACAATGGGAAGGCTTTGCATATTGTTTATGATCTTCTAATCTAAGGTCTATGTTAGGCTCTAGCTCAATGAAAATAGGAGATATATAGGGTTTCAAATTGTTTATACAATCTATATGATCATTGGTTGCTGGAGAAAAACAAATGCTTGGCCCTTTTCTCTACTCAGGTAAAAGTCATGAACTATATAGTAAATATTAAACTAAGTACCTGATACATTACAATAGATAGGAAGTATTGAGTATCTCTAAACTATCTGTTAAGATTATTTTCATTATTTCTTTTAAATTTCTTATAAGAGAGCTCATGAATATATGCTTAGGTTACTATGGGTAGGTAGGTAGGCCCTTGGTTCCAGATTTTGAACCAGGGCTCTGATATCAAATGTAGGGGCCGAATTAAATAAACAACCATTTAATTTACAACATAATAGTAAAATTCAAGAAATTTCTATAATTTAGCACATTCTCCTACAAATTTATCAATTATAATGAAATTTTATAAGAGATTAAAACAATGCATAATTTGAAATAATACCTGAACCTGATGCTAATAATCCTCCATTTGTTCGTCGTTTGCCTCCTTGACCGCTTCTGCAAAACACTGCCCAAAACCTAGTTGCTCCCTGCCAACTATGTAACTCCCTAGCTCCAGGATATCATAAGGATATCCTGGCCCCCGTGCCCAAAACCTCCAGCAACCCCGGTGCACTGATACAATCCTACTCCATAATTTCACTTCTCTCTGCAAATCCAGAGCTCCCAAAATCCATCCCCCAACCTCCATAGCATGCCCTCCCTTAAACCTCCTTCCCCTCCTTATACCTCCTTCACCGACTTCCCCCCTCATTTACTCCCTACCTAACTCATTTATTACCTTCTTATCCTTTCTCGTTAATGCCCCCTTATCCCCTTTATTTAATATCTTATCCTTCCGCAATTAATAAATTATCCCTTGTTGTGTACGTAACCTTTCAATTTAACTATATAACTTATTAATTTATTAAATTTAATACTCATGTTTTTAAATGTAATAGGTAGTTTAATTAATCAATTAATTAATCAAATTGCAACCATTAATTAATCAATAATTAGTTAATTAGTTTTATTTTACCTATCCTGTTTAATTAATATAATATTAAGAAGATTAATCCCCTAATTAATTTTTACTTAATAATCCTTCACATCTATTCAACTAGGGTTGTTACAACACCTTGAAGTTATTTATATTATGGGTGCCTTATAAATAAAAAAATAAATTTATTTTTAATGTGAGTTCCTTGAAGTTATTTATAATGTATCAACACCCACAATAGTTAATGAAAAAACTAAAAAGTAATACTTGTAGGGAAGAAACCATAGTTACTACAATTGACCACCAAAGGTGATTTTTAATAGAAAGAAACAATTGCATGGCATTCCTAAATGTTGATCCAAGTTTGAAATGTGATGCAGACCCCCTACTCTCCCTCAGGGATGCATGACCTCCTGTTCTAGGATCGATCAACTTCGGGAGATGAATCAACTCACAGGTGCACGTCGAACCTCTTCTATTTCCTCCATAGGTCAAAGTCATACTTCTCTAGGTAGAAATCCCCTTTTCAGAAGTTTATAAGTACCCACAGGGTCCTCCATGTGACCCTGATCAAAATTGTGGGCTTAAACCTTTGTTCCCTCGTGCGATTCATAACTTCAGTCTTCATGTGTTCTGGACACACCTGACTCCAAATCCGTCGAACTCCATACTTGCGAACACACTCGAACCATATCCATGGTCCACACACCTTTCACAAACAAGGAATAATATTTACTTCGGGACTCTGACTTTGGGAGTTTCGATTGTTCCAAATAACTCTTTTCCTTGGAGTGACCTTTACCCAGAGTTTCATAGAAAGCACCACGTGCTCTTCTTGATTGATGGTTGAGATATTTCCTTTACTTCAATACAGTTGACTTATAGTCAATGTTCCTTCACGTTCTTTCTCCTAGAGTATCAATCCTATGAAGTAACAGATCTCATGCCATGCTTCCTATTCCAATGGATGACTTTGATCAACTCTGACGCTTCAGCCTTCAGGAGTTATCGTGCCTTCACTCTTCACTTTCCTTCGGAATGACTTTTCCTTAGAGTAAATATCCACTCTCCACGTGTTCCTATGCTCATCAATAGCTCTTATTGGCTCCAACCTTTGAGACTTTTGACCCTCAAAAACTTACTCGACAATTTCCCTAGAGTGTTCTATTACGAGATTAATAAATCTGTCACCACATCTTCCAACAATATACAACTAGGATGATTCCTTGTCTTGGGAGCTTCGGATGACTTCTGGTCAATTCTCTAGTTCCTCCCTTCCTTTCCACTGGAGTATGCACTTCTAGACTCCATGATCTGCTAACATGTGCCCCTCTCACATTTATGGCCACGATTTACTTTGGCAGGTCGAGCTTTGGGAGTTTTGGCTTCACCACTCTCGTTTTCCTCTGGAGAAATTTTCTCCCAGAGTACACGGATATTTTCCGCATGTCCTTCCTAAATCCAATGATCTAGGTCTACTCCATTCTTCTTGAAGTTTTCACTTTGCTTCACGCAAATATTTCATAGCTTGTACCTCTCAGACTGTCCAATCTATTGCCACGTACCCTCCTCTGGATCTATGGTCCAGATGGACTTCAAGATTCGTAGCTTTGGGAGCTTTGAATCTGTCACAAATTAAAAACACCAAATACGTGAAGTCTGAAGGACTTCATGGTTTAACCTCCTCACACCTTCTCAACATCTAATGATTTTCATTGACCCCGACTTCCTCCAAAGGGATCTTAACCGTCAATTTACAAATTTCAACAAATTTCTCCCTTTATGTTGAATATTTTTTCTTATCTCTCCTGAACTTGATTCTTGTGGGGAATCGACCTCCAACACACTCTTTGTGGTCCTGGAATATTTGACAAACTTCAGACTTAGAGATTTCTTCAAAATAAATCTTACTACACATTCCTTGCACTTCACAGTCCTGATCTCTCGACTCTTAGTTGAATCTTGACCCTGTTCACTCCTTGAAACACTCAGTCTAATTTTCCCATTGTCCCTCTTGACCTTCTCTGAGTCAAATATAGACTCTATCGATGCACACCTTGTGGACAATATGCACTCCTTTCATCTGAGCTCGCAGAAGAGAAAAAATTGAAACTTAATTAATACTTCACAGGTTCATATTCTCAACTATGAACAACATACATAAGAATGATAAAATAAACACACAAAGAACATATAATTCATTCAAATACACGCTGAAATGAACACCATCCAAGCATTTCGATCAATCTCTATCTGTTCTATTCATTCATGAGGTATTTACATAAGTTACACAGTTCTTCACTGTCTTCTAAGTCTCTATGTATAACTGTTACATATAACTTATTACACCTTTCTCCTACAAATCCATTCTCATACTGTCATACAACACAATACAAAAACCTATCTAAGGATTGGATTCTCAAGCTCTTCTCCATCCTATATAAATTCTATTACGTCATTGTTTTAGCAGTTACCTACTTATTCCTATTACAATAAATGTGAGTTATTAGCAGATAAGAGATGACACTCTATATATGTAACACCTTACAGTCATGTAATAATTTACAACCTGTTTCCATTTTCAAGTGGTGACTCAAATTTACAAACAAGGTCTTTAAAAACAATATTTCAAAAATATCTCAACAATAGGCTCTTGCCTCTGTTTATTGCTGATTTGAAATTTAGGTGCGCCGAGGTGTCGAATTGTTCCTCCTCTCTCGAACTCTTTCACTTTGATGGTGATTCTCTTGAATTATACTCCTCTAGCTAAAATATTCATCGACTATTGTCCATGAGATCCTGCACTATTTTTCCATGTTTGAAAATGTTAGGTTGAGTGACCTAACTCAAATCTTCCACCGGGTAATCTTTCCACTTCACCAAATATTCATGATACATTTTCATCCTGGTTTTCTTTCCAACTCTCTAATCTACGATTTTCTCCATCTGATGTTTTTTCTTCTATGGACATCTTTTCTTTCCACTGAATATCATTATAGTAATGTATTTCTCTTGCATCATCTCTCCTATAAGGATATAGGTGTGCAACGTTTAATATCGGTGATATTCCAACATTATCTGGAAAGTCAATTTCATAAGCAGTGGCTACAAATTTCCTAAGGATCCTACATGGTCCTATCTTCCTCATCTTCAACTTGTTGTATGTTCTCCTTGGAAAACTTTCCTTTCTCAAATTTGCTAAAACTTCATCTCCAACTTCAAATTGAACTTCTCTCCTTTTCTGATCAATTTTTTTCTCATACTTTTGGTTGTTTTCATGTAGCTTCTCTCTGACTCGATAATGAAGTCTTTGCATCTCTGTAGAAATTTTTTATGGTCTATCACTTCTGAACTCATCTTTCTTCAAATATCTCAATTTTGTAATCCCTCTCAACTATATTCCATACACTATCTCAAATGGAATTTTCCTAGTGCTCATGTTTACCAAATTTTTAAATGCAAATTCTTCATGTGCCAAAATCTTGTCACACTGATGACCCTTCTCAGTGACTGAACTCCTTAATAAATTTCCCAGACTTTTTCTCACCACTTCAGTCTGCCCATCTGTCTGAGGGTGATATGTTAAACTGAAGGACAAGTTTTCCCTAGCCTCTTCCATATAGTTATCCAAAAGTGTCCTACAAACTTTGTGTCTTTGTCTGAGACTATGATTCTAGGAAACCCATGTAGTCTCACAACTTCCCTAAATTGTTTTTTGGCTATGTGTGTAACATCACTTGTTTTATGACATGGTATGAAATGTGCCATCTTGGAAAATTTGTCTACCACATCAAATATGGAATCACTTCCCTTTTGGGCTCTAGGTAATCCCAATACAAAATCCATACTAATTGCATCCCAAGGCCTTTCTGGAATAGACAATGTCTGATACAAACTAGTGTTATGTTGTCTCCCTTTCACATACTAGCAAACTCTACATTTATTCAAAAATTCCTTTACTCTAGACCTCATACTTGGCTAGTAGTATGAATAAATAAGTTGTGCATAGGTTTTATCATGGCCAAAATGTCCAACCAAAACTCCACTATTTTTCTCTGTCAACATGTTGTCTCTCATTGATCTAGACAGATTTCCACACATGAAAGGACTTTACTGTGTTCACCTATTTTATTTGCAGAGTGTTGAAGGTGGTAAAATTATATGTTTTGAGTTTATATTTCTCATGAATTTTATTAATGGTTTGTGAGGAAAGGGTCTCATGCATTCTTCTGCTTTATGAGATTCCCATGCATATTATTTATGCTTTATGATCTTGTGAAAAACTCATACATTATTATTCATTATTGATGTAAAATGATTAATACTTGTGAGGGAAATGAGACTCATGTATTTATCATTAAATTATCATTTTGGAAATTGTTTTTTATGTTAGAAACCACCTCACACCAATTTGCCATTATTCTCAATTATAGGTTGAGAGAATCAATGAAATGGATGACGATTCTTTGGGTGGTTTTGATACTTTTCCCTTTATGCACTTGAAGATAGTTTAATAGCCTACATTCATGGATCTTCTTTTTCCTCTTTTGTAATTAGATCCTATTATTATGGATCTAGGAGTTAATGATCTTTCTTAAGATGGAGTGAGGAAAAACTATATAATTCCTTATGTCAGCCCTTTGTAGAGGGGGAGAGTAGGAGGCGATTAATGGAGAGTTAATGACTGGAGTTAGAAATCAATAGTTCTACTACTTCTAATTTCAGAGACTTATTCATGTAAGGTATTATACTTCTTGATGTATGGTGAGGTATGAGTGTGAGTAGTCTTCTTGAATCCTCATTGAAGGAGAAGGCATCTCTTATGTAATCACTTTTGATAAGGTCCCAACATTGTTTGAAGAAGGAGTGAAAGTGATCTATATTCCAATTGAAGCAGGTCCAGGGACGTATCCCAGGAGCGGTGAACTCCGTTACCAACATTGGTTGTCTCTCTCTCTTTTCTTTTCATGTGATTATTCCATTAGAGGTAATGTATTTTATGTATTCTTTTTTACAACCATGGTTAATCATGGATTCATAATCCTTTTAATCTTTATGCAATTAATTCGTCAGAAAATGATTCTTAATTGAAAACTTGTGTAAAGTACTCTCTCATTTTTAGATCACTCATAGAGAATCTTGGTATGCACACTTGGCTTCCCTTGAACAATAATCCATCTAGGATTAAATATTTTATCCATGGGATTCTATCCCCAAACAAAGGGTTCTCACATGCCTCATAAGCCTCCTTAAAATATGGATATTCTTGGTACATTTCCTTAAGGTTTTCAAACCCTAAGGTCTTTACTTGGAATTCCTATATAATCAAACTCCTCCTACTCAAAGAATTTTCAACTTTGTTAGAACTTCTAGAAATATGTTTAATGACAAAAGTAAAATTCTACATGAATTCTACCCACTTAGAATGCCTCTTATTCAACTTTTCCCTAGTAATAAATTGTAAAGCTTGATTATCACTATGCAAGTCAAACTCTTTTGGAATTAGATAGTGCCTCCACTTTTTCAAAGCTCAAATCACTGCATAAAACTCTTTGTAATATGTGGAATATGTTTTCTTGGTGGCATTCAGTTTCTCACTGAAATAAGCAATTGGCTTATTATCTTGACTCAAGACTGCTCCAATAGATACTCCACTCACATCACACCTTACCTGAAATGTTTTCCCAAAATCTAGTAAAACCAGAATTGGTTTTCCTGTAATCTTCTCCTTCAACACTTGGAAGCCTTTCTCAGCCTCTTCTGTCCAATTAAAACACTTTTGTTTTTCCTTCACCATATCTAGTATGGGTGTACATATACCACTGAAATTTCTGATAAATTTTCTATAAAAAATTACTAACCCATGAAAGCTTCTCATCTCAAATATGCTTCTAGGATATGGCCAATCCGTGATTTCTTTCACCTTCTCTGAATCCATATTCAATTCATTTGAAGAGATCATAAAACTCAATTATATGAGTTATGTCTTCATAAATAAACGTTTCTTTAAGTTTATCAACAATGTTTCTTATTGCAATCTCCTCATCACTAATGTCAAGTGTTTTAAATGTTCTTCCTCTATTTTACTGAAGATTAGTATCTCATCCAGATATACAATCACAAATTTACCTACAAAGTCTTTCAACACTTCGTTCATCAACCTCATAAATGTGCTTGGGGAATTTTTCAACCCAAATGGAATGAATAGCAATTCAAGCAAACCTTCATTTGTCTTGAATGTTATTTTCCATTCATATCACTCTCTCATTCTTATCTGATGATATCCACTCTTCAAATATATCTTTCAAAAATAGCTTGCTCCACTCAAGAAATCCATCAAATCATCCATTCTTGGAAAAGGGAATCTATACCTTATGGTGATCTTGTTGACGACTCTAGAATCTATACACATTCTCTAGCCTCCATCCTTATTTCGACTCAACACAGTTGGTACTGCGCATGGTCTCAGACTTTCCCTCACTAAACCTTTATCCAACAACTCACAGACTTGATTATTGACCTCTTCATTCCCTCGAGGTGTCAACCTATATGCTTCCTTGTTTGGAAAATTGGCTATTGGAATAAGGTCAGTGTGATGGATGATAATCCTAATGGGTGGTAATGACCTAGGTAATGCATCCACCACTATGTCAAAAACATTCTCTAACAGTTCCTGTATTTCTTCAGGTAAGTCATCCATAGAAGTACTTGTAAGGATAACCCTTGGCTTCCTCACTACAACAAACTTCATTTCTTTCTCCTTCTTGACCTCGTTCAAGAGTTCCTTCCCACTTATGAGAAGTATACTTGAACTAGCTTCCTTCTTTGGTTCCTTGTCTTCTATTTGAAGCAACACGTGTGTTCTACCATTCTTCTCTATGGTGTAAGTATTTTTCCTCCCATCATGAATGACATTTCTATCATATTTCCATGGTATCCCCAAAAATATATGACAAACATTCATAGGAATTACATCACATAAAATCTCATCTTATAGCCTCCTATTTTAATCTCAACTTTGCATTGTTGACTTACAATTACTTGATTTCCTTTCTGCCACCATGATACCTTGTACAGATTTGGGTGTGCAGTTGTCTCAAGCTCCAGTTTCTCCACCATATCTATGGATACTATATTATCAGTGCTCCCAATGTCTATAATCATCTTGCAAAATTTGTCCTTTCTTTTGCAAGCAGTCCTAAACAAATTTGTTCGTTGAACTAGTTCTTCTACCTCCTTCTCTGGCGTTAGAAGAAATTTCCTCATCATAAGGTTTCTTCCTCCTTTTTCTGCTTCTGCTTCCACATTCTTCTAATATTTAGAAATGTGTGCTTCTCCTCCTCCTTATTTCTTTCTCTCAAGACATTCCCAAGGCATGTGCCATGTATTTCCATAGGCATAACATATGACTTCACCTACTCTGCCTCTTCCTCTTCCTTGAGGAAAAGAGTTTCTTCCTCCGCTCTGTCATTCCTTAAAAATTCCCCCATTTTCAGGGTGATTATGATACTTTCCAGCCTCTTTATTTGGCTTCTAGAACTTCTTTGACACACTTCCCTTGTCTCTGCTTGGAATTCTTCCCCTGTTTCTCTGGCTTAGTTTTATGGCCAACTTCCTTCATCTTTCAATGCTACTTGATAAGCATCCTCGATTGTGTCAATAGACATCATGTTGATATCCTCTTGTATCTCGCATCTCAACCCATTTATATGCTTGGTTGTTTTCTCATCAACATTTTTTGTCTGTCCAACCCTAATATTTAGTCTATAAAATTATTTAATGTATTCTTTCACTGATAAACGTTTTTGTCATAGGTTCTGTAAATTTCTAAACATATTTATCTAATATTATTTAGGGATAAAAGTTTCTTTCAACTTAGCTACCATCCTGTCCCAAATTTTTATTTCTTTCTTGCCTTTGCATCTGCGATCATCTTGTACTCCATCCCACCATAATGTTGCATGACCCTTCAACTTGGTTATTGCATGATTCACATTATTTTCTTCAAAAATTTCTTCATAATCAGAGCATTTATCCAAAGAACATACCCAATCTAACAATTCTTCAACTTCCAAATTGACTTCATACATCAAGAGTTCTATTTTTTCTCTAGATCTTATTCTCAGAAGAGAACTTAGTATTCATTCTTCTACAAGTTCTCCTTCTACAAGTCCTTCTTCTTATACCTCTTCAATTTCTGCTTTGATGACATCACCAACATATAGTTCTCTCCTCTGTGTTGTTTCCATGGAATCCAATCTCATTTGGAGTCGCCTAATTTATTCCTTCATTTCCAAATTTTCTACAGGTCTATCCCTACACCTTCTGGGTGGCATGATTCCACTGCTATGATTTCCTTTTCTCTGACTTGATGCTATCAAAAAAAAATATTTCACCTTTTCCTATTGACTACAAGAAAATTCATGCTTTAATACCACTTGATAGTATCAAACTATCTCCTATGTCTCCCTTGTCTATTGTCTACAAACAAAATCAGCCTCTAACACCACTTGATGCAGAAGCCCTACTCTCCATCGGGGCTGCTTGACCTCCCAGTCTATAATCGATTGACTTCACGAGATGAATCAAATCACCAGGCTCATTTTGAACCTCTTATATTTTCCCCATAGGTCAAAGTCCTACTTCTTGGGGGATAAATCCCCTTTTTGAGAGTTTCTGAGTACTCGCAGGGTCCTCTATGTGACCTTGATCAAAACCATGGGCTTAAACCTTTTCTCCCCTGCATGCTTCATAAATTTGGGCTTCGAGTGTTCTTGAAATACCTGAGTCAAAATCCGTCGAACTCCAGACTTGCAAACACACTTGGACCAGATCCACGATCCACACTCCTTTCACATACAAAAATTGAGATTTACTTCGAGACTCCAGCTTTGAGAGTTTAGAGTGTTTCAAACACCCCTTTTCCCTGGAGTGACCTTTACTCAGTGTTTTAGATCAAGTGCCACATGATCTTCTTGATTGACGGTTGATATCCATTGTGTATTCCCCTTCAAATGAATTATAGTCAACGCTCCTTCGCGTTCTTTCTCCCAGAGTATCAATCCTCTGATGTAACATATCTCATGCCACACGTCCTGTTCCAATGGACATCTCTGATGAAATATGATGCTCCAACCTTCGAGAGTTATCATTCCTTCACTCTTCACTTTCCTCTAGAGTGACTTTTCCCTGGACTAAATCTCCACTCTCTGTGTTTCCCTCTACTCAACAATGAATCTTACTGGATCCAACCTTCGAGACTTTTGACCCTCAAAAACTTAATCGAAAATTTACCTTGAGAGTTCTATTACCATATTAATAGATCTGTTTCATATTATTCCAACAAAAAACGACTAGGATGATTTCTTGTCTTGGGAGCTTCAGATGACTTCCCGTCAATGCTCCACTTCTTCCCTTCCTTTCCTCTAGAGTATGCACTTCCAGAATCCATGATTTTTCAACGTGTGTCCCTCTCAGTTCGATGGCGATGATTTACTTCAACAATTCGGGCTTTGGGACTTTTGTCTTCACCACTCTCATTTTCCTCTAGAGTACTCTTCTCTCAGAGTACATGAATCTTTGTTGTGTGTCCTTCCTGGATACAATGGTCTATGTCTACTTCGTTCTTTGTGACTTCATGAAGTTTTCACTTTTCTTCACGCAAATATTCTAGATATTCTACCTCCCAGACTCTCTAATATGTTGCCACGTACCCTCCTCTAGATATATAGTCCAAATGGACTTGAGGCTTTGTATCTTTAAGAGCTTTGACTCTGTCACAAACGAGAAACTCCAAATACGGGAAGTCTGAAGGATTTTAGGGTTTAACCTCCTTTCAACTTATGAATATCTAATGATTGTCAGTGACCCCGACTTCCTCTGAAGAGATCTTAATTGTCAATCCACGAATTTCAACAGATTTGTCCCCTTTTGCTGAACATTTGTCGCTATCTCTCCTGATGTTGATTCGTTTAAGGGATTTGACCTCCGACGCACTCTTTGCAGTCCTAGAATCTTTAACAAAGTTTGGAATTAGATATTTCTTCAAAATAAATCTTACTATGTACTCCTTGCGCTTCACAGTTGTTCGCACGCAATTCGTCACCTGGTGAGAAAATCGAGGGTGCTTACATGACCTGTTGGGTCTTGCAGAGCATGACAACTGTGCAAGGAAGGGTTAGAGGAAACAAAACAAACTACAGGCAAGAATTAAACAAAAATAAACAAAAACTGTGAACATATGGATAAAGAAACAATAAACACAAAAAGACACTGATATCACCAATGGTTTTGAGCTGATCAATTGATGAAACTAGAGCACGATGAAGGAAGGGAATTTTGGTTCCTTATTCCCCCAAAGGAAGGCTCTTGAGGCCCTCACAAACATGCTTTCCTTACAATACGAAGAAATGAGACTGATGGTGAAAGAACTCCCAGCACATCCACTCAATGGAGAGGCGGATGGCTCTATGAAATGTTGCCAATGTGTTATCTTCAAAGAATGAGCCCTTGACAATCTTAGCAGCGTAACAATACCTGAAATTCCTTGCGAAAACAATGTTCCTTCATGGCTTTTTATAGCAGATCATCGGGCGATTATGTATCCTCTTCAATGTGTGAAAAGGGGCTCTTTAGGGCTTCATTAGGTCATTAACCCGCCTACCTTGCGGATTCAGCTCGGATTTGGGAGTCAAATCAGATTGGGAGCTGGTCCGTAAGTGGTTGAGAGGCTAGCCAATTCAATAAATGCATCGTTTTAGCAGGTGCACTGGTTTTTTCATTGACAGTCGCGCGTCGTGCGCACATGCGCACAGAGTACGTTCTTGTCCTGCGCACGTGCGCGCGCACCAAACTACTATGAAGCGCCCTTCAATTTTTGGTTACTTTGTATAGTTTTTGACCCTTCTGGAATGCTGTGAAATTAATTCAGTGCCATGAATGACTTCATTGTTGTTTTGATGATGCGGAGTTCTTGTCACCATGTGTGAACAAAATTTCAGTGATAACAGATGCCCCCTGATGGATGAGGTTAGGAGCATACATATAGCCGAAATCCATCAATGTTTCTTCTACTGAGAATGTTGTTGTAAGGGAGAGAAATAGTGGGACCGTTCGGAGCGATCCGTTGGAGAAAAAAGGAACCGGTAGGACCCGACCTTCTGAAAGTTTGTGCAGAAAAATATACAACTCTGTACAAACGAGGCGGGCATGCCCCATGCTCGTGTTATGTAACTCTGAAAAAAGATGACGGAAGTGTTGGTGTATACAACTGCAGTGCCCTCGGGGGAGGTAATGATAAAGGCAGAAGAAAATTCTGCAAGGGAACATACTCTGAATAATAGGCAACGATCGCGGTAATAAGAAGCGACGATGATGTGGGCATTGATGGCCCTACCAAGTTCAGAGGTCTTCGGCAAATGACAAAAATAACTACAATAGTCACAAAGTAAGACCCACCATAACATGAGAGAGTGTTGGCGTCGAATGTTGTGGGGTCCAATGACATCAAGGAGAAATGGTGTTTCACCCTGTGTCGTCTGAGATCTCTCATTAAAATAGAGAATGAGAATCAAGATACTGTCGCCCTTCTGGAAAAGTGTGTTGATGTCGACAAAAGGGGGACACGACTCCTAGAAGCAAAGGGCTCCATGGAATCTACTGAGGTGAGGAAGTGGCAGAGGTACATGGATGAAGTCAAGGAGTGGGAGGACTCAAGACTGCCCTTGGCTGGAAGATGTATGAGAGAAACAGTGGCCGCAACCATGTAACAAGGTCGAGTGTCAGGGGGACAACAAGACCGGTGCTAAGTTGTGCCAGAGGCGGGACAAGGTGAACAAATTCAGAGGGTAGAGGTAACTGACCTGTGGAGTACTCTGAAGATATGGACGATGCTGGCAAGGGTAAATGATGATTAATTCTCCAACCAAGGGTGACATGGGTTGCGTGTGGCGAAAAGAAAGAAAGTCGCAAATGGTGACGACAAAAAATGTCATGACTGAAAATAAAGGTGTTTGTACAATAAATAATGAATAATTTTGGGGAGAAATGTACAAATACAGAAACGGGTGCCCCAGTGTGAAATGTGTGCCCTAGGAAGGGAAAAATTGTCTTGGGAAACTGATGAAGGGTGGGGGCCCCATTGGTGAGTTTCTGTATGAGGTAGGTGAAATGAGGGTAGGTTCGCAGATGGGCAAACTGAGTGTGGATGAAATGAAGGGCTCATGATCCTGCAGAGGTGCAGGTAAAACATAGAACCATAAAGAGATAAGCCGGGAGTCCATGTGGGAAAGCTAGACAAATGAAGAGAAAGAGTATGTGGCTGATTCACGACATGATGAAAGACTATCGAGACTCCCATCCCTAAAGGGTAATGAAAAACAGCATGAGTGTCAAACGTGCCAAAGGGTGCTAGGAATGGGACAACTCATGTGAGAATGCTATCGGGTTACAGTACCAAAGATGAAAATGGAGGTGTGGGTACTGCAGAGCCGGGAATGAGAATCCTAAAGGATGATATCACAGGGCATGACTGGAAATGTAGATGCAATACAGTGGGATAGACTACATGCCAGTGATGAATATATACCTGAAGGGATGATGTTGATGACCGATGAGCAAGTACCTGCACACATAACAACCAAATACCCAAAGTGAACACTATCTGAAGAGAATCAAATATATGAGTTTGTATTTGATAAATGTGACTATGCGCGTGTGTACCTGACCATGATATGGAAAAAAGGGCACCCCGAGGGCCTAGGATGAAAGGTGACCCAGGGACAACCGTGATGTAGGCGGCGAGATGTTGATCCCGTGGCTGAAGACGGTTTGAAAAACAGACACCTTGGGCTCCCGGAATGTTGAGTGGAAGTTTGATAAAAGGCCTATATATAGCTGTAGGGCCCACATTGCCACCTCATTTGTACCTGCTGCTACAGTGATTGGAAGAGCATATTATAGAGGAGATTTGGAGTTTCAGGGAGCACGGGGTATCCGATCGACGGTGTGTGAGTATCAGGTTAGTGGTCTGATCATCCTACATAGAAATAGGTTTCTAATTTTGGGGCAGGGCAGGTACGGGGGGCCGTACAGAGGGTTTAAGGAGTTTTTTCATAGGATGTGGGCCCGCATGCATGGACGACATAGTGGAAGGCACGCATACGTGCGCGCATGTCCACATAGTATATGCGCATGGGTGTGCGTGGGTGAGAATTTAAGGCGCGCCCTAAGGGCACGCCTATGAGGTGAACAGGCACGCATTAGTGCGCGCCTGTGGGGTGAACAGACGCGCTCCAGAGCGCGCCTGTGGTTTTGACAGGCGCACCCTAGAGCGCGCCTATATTGTGAACAAGCGCACTCATGAGTGCACTTGTGAGAAAAATAGGCGCGCATACGTGCGCGCCTGTATAGTGAACAGGTGCTCATGTGTGCGCGCCTGTGGGTGGTAAAACCGTGCCTTAGGGGCAAGTTTTCAGGGTTAAAAAAAAGAGCCTTTTTGATGCATTGGATGGTTGCATAAGCTAATATAGGACTCTGTGTTGTGTGCAGGTGGCTAGCAGTGACCATGGATGTGCAATGGCGTGAGTGATACTGGTCACAGTTGCGAGATGTTGTGGCCAATGCAGGGCCTGCAGTTCGAGCGGCTTTAGAAACCAGTGGGTTGCTAAAGTTCTTTGAGTGCCCGGTGATACGGGCACAAGAGTACTTAATCCAGTTTCTGCTCCAGATGTGGAGCCCAGATCTGCACTGCTTCCTCGTGCGAGGAGAGCAGATCCCCTTCACTACGGTGGAGGATATATAATTCTTGAATGGGCTCCCCTTTCGGGGAACACCGCTACCGGCAGAGCCTATGCTGCCGAGGGGTACATAGTTGTCAGAGGTCACTGAGCGATATTGCTTAGGCGAGCACTACATGTCTGGGACTGTAGTGAGTATTAGTGGTATAGATGCCCTGTTGCATTGTTGCATAATGGCAATGATTGTTCGGGTGTATGGGTCACTTGCGACCCAACGGATCAGTGGTGGCCAGCTGTTGGTGCTGGAGAGGGTGGTGGTGGGCCGTGAGTGGTTCTCCTGGGGTTTGACACTACACGTGCAGATGATCGCGCAGCTGGACCATTGTCGGTCCACAGGTACCGGGGAGTTTGCGTTCGACTCTATCCTGGTAGCCTGGTTTCTGGAGAGGGTGTCGATGCTGCGTCCGCGGGTTATTCTAGAGGCACCTGGGGCGTGAGAGACTCGATTGAGGCGTTTGTCGTCGGTTTTGGTTCGCCACAGTGGTGGCGAAGGTGGTAATTATTTTACGGCACCGGCGACGCAGATCTGGCGGCAGATGTCACAGGTCATACTTCGATACCCCTATGCTGGTGTGGACTTCTGGGGGGACCCAGACATGGTATTGCCTCCTGGGGAGGTTTTTGATCACCGAGGTATGTTGAGTTTTGTACGTTTTTTATTTATGTTGTGATTTTGATATACCAGTTTATATTTATGATGATAGATACTGATATTATCGTGTCTTGGTTGTTTTGTGCATGTGCAGATTTGGCACCTCGTGGGCGTGAGGTGGAGTTCCAGAGAGCGTCGGCTTAGCGAGAGCTGGAGAGACCACCGCATGGAGGGAAACGTCGACGGGATGAGGCCGCGTGGGCACCAGCAGAGCCCAAGAGACCGGCGAGGAGGCACCGATTTGATGACCCTGGTGCGGGGCCATCACACGCTCCTCCGATGATGGCCGAAGGTGATTTTGATGATATACGCCGTCGTCTGGAAATGGTGTTACAGGACGTGCCTGAGGGCATGTGGATCCGCATCCAGGATGAGGGGTTCCTGGAGCAGTGCATAGGGTTACCGCCACCATGGCAGTCTATCGTGCGACGAGCAGCTGTGCTTGCCGCCATGACCAGTGGATGCATGCCGCCGGGGCAGGAGGGTCCTGCAGGTATTCCACCACCACTGCCTGGGGTAGGTGGGGGTGGGACACCACCTCCTCCTGAGGGAGGGGAAGCTGGGGGTGTGATAGAGGCACCCTGATGGATATATTTTGTATATATTTTTGGATTGTATATAGGCTGGTGAATCGATTTTGTACCGAGGTGTGGCACTGGCCTGTGGGTATATGTATTTTTTTTATGTAAACAGTCGGATGGCCTGATAGGCCTTGATATATATATATGAGTATACATCTTTTTGAGATCTTGGTATTGTTTACATATGTTTTTTTTTGTTGATAATGATGATGATGTCTATCTTATCTATATGCTGTGACGGGATGTATGAGATGTGTTATGTATGTGTAGCTTGATGTGATATATGCCAATCTAACACCATGTTAGCTATTTCATCTGTTGTTTGATTCAATTGTCTTGGAATATGTGTAAATGTAATGGAATCAAAATGTCGAGATAATAATCTAACCTGCAGGTATTTGCGAAAGAGGCATGGATCGCGTACACGGTAAACATTGTTGAGCTGGAGAACGACTAGTTGAGAGTCGAGGAAGACGCTAAGGTGACGAATATGATGACGGTGGGTGTTGGCTAGGAGGCCAATGACAACAGTATATTTGGCTTGGTTGTTGGTTGCTGACCCCAAATATATGCCGCTTGAATGTAGCATTTCATGTGAGGGGGTGTATAAAGCCCAAGCCACCGAAGTGAGATTTTGTGTCCAATGGCTAGCGCTGTTGGCGTAACCAATGTGGTAGGCTGGTGAAGGAAGCATCTGTCAATAGCATGAAGGATAGTTTATATGAGAGGGGTGAGATAAAAAATATTAAAAACAATAGAAAAAAGAAAATGACCTAAAGTAGTGTGACTACTTTTAAGCATAAAACTTCTTAAGGTATAACCCATTGACGGGTTCCTTAAGTGAGAGGCCTTCGGGGGAGGCCAGGATGTATGCGCCTTTTGTGAGGCAATGTTGGATGATTTAAAGGCCATGCCAGAGTGATTTGAATTTGTCGTGGCCAAAGGTGTCATGAGCGATATCATAGGCCAAGACGAGGTCGCCTTCGCGGAATGAACAAAGGTTGACATGGCGATCAAAGGTAGCTTTGGATCATTTTTTAGCTTCCTCGTTGTTCTGTAATGAAGAGTGGCGATCTTCATCCAGCGACTCGAAGTTCAGCAAGCGCTGCTCCATTGGAGCAGTGTCAGGTAATAGATCAGTTGCGGTGCGTAGGGTGGGCATTTCGCACTCGTAGGGTGGGAATGCGTAGGGTCTTTACTGCTGTTTGATAAGCCCATAGCATAGAAAATAACATATGATGCCAATTGGTTTTATGCTTATTAACCATACGATGTAACATGGTTTTGAGGAATTTGTTCACTGCTTCGACCTGTCCATTTGATTGAGGACAATATGGTGAGGCAAACTCGTGAGAGAAGCCTAACCGAGAAGAGAGTTTGATGAAGATCTCATTCTCAAAGTGTTTCCCATGGTCAGAAACGAGTTGGAGTGGTACGCCAAAATGGGATATGATGTGGTTAAAGAAGAAATGCGCTGCAATGTCAGTGGTGTTGTTGAAAGTGGGCATAGCTTCGAGCCATTTGGTGAAGTAATCAACTGCGACAACAATGTATTTGTGACCATTGCTGGAGGGAGGATTACAAGTCATAAAGTCGATGCCCCATTTACAAAAGGGGTCGGCCGTAATGAAGGGGTGAAGAAGGGCGGGGGGAGCACGGGATTTGTTGGCATAGAGCTGACATTGCTCACATCGTTTCACGGCATGAATGCAATCGTGAAACAATGTAGGCCAAAAGTAACCGGCTCGGATAATTTTCTGAGCTGTGGAGATACCCGAAAGGTGGCCCCCACATGCGCCACTGTGGCAGTCATTTAAGACTCTGTCGGCTTCGTCAATAGTCAGGAAACGACGAAGAATGGTGTCAACACCCCGCCGATATAGGATGTCTCCGATGAGGAGATAGCGGGGGGCCTAATGGCGAATACGCCGACAATCATCTCGTGAAAGGTGCTGACCAAACTTTTGAGTTCGTAGGTAGACGAGAAGGTCACCATACCAAGGGTCATCGAAAGTGATGTAAAATAGATGTTCGTCAGGAAAGTCGGTGTTGACGGGGGCACTGGTGGTGTCAGAGGGGAGGGCTGTGACAAGTTCAGCGAGAACGAGGGCCTTCTTACTCTTAGGTGTTGAAAACTCGAGGTCGTACTCCTGAAGGATAATGATCCATCAAGCAAATTTTCCATTAACTTGTCGACTGCTGAGCAATTATTGCATAGGGTTGGAGTCTGCGATGACATTGGTGGTCCGAAGCAGAATGTAATGGCACAGTTTCTGGACTGTGAGGATGACTTCGAAAGCAAGTTTCTCTTCGTGTTTGTACTTCAAGGGTGGTACTGAGAGGTTCTTACTAACGTAGTAAATGACATGTTCACGATTGTCATCTCTGAGCTGGACAAGGACACCGGCTACTGATACAGCTGATGCTGATATGTAGAGGATGTAGTCGCAATTATAGTCAGGTGCACTAATCAAAGGTGCATTTGAAAGTGCTATTTTGAGATCGTCAAATGACTATCGGGCATAATCGTCCCAATGAAAGGGGATGTCGTGACGTAGTAAGCGAAGGAAACCATGTGCGCGTATGGCGTAATCAGGAACAAAGCATCTGAGGAAGTTAGCTTTGCCCTGCAGACTCTGCAGTTGTCGTAAATTCCGTGGAGGTGGAATTTCGGTGATGGCTTTGACTTTGAGGGGGTCCATAGTAATGCCACTTTGGGAAACGATGAAACCGAGGAGACGTCCAGTGGTGACACAGAATACACACTTGAGAGGATTCAGGCAGATCTTATACTGACGACACCGTTGAAAAATTATTCATAAATCCTCAAGATGTTGGGTGCGTTTTTTGGAGCGAGCTGTGAGGTCGTCCAAGTAGGCGAGGATGATTTCAGCCAGATCGTGAAATACGTATGTCATCGCCTACTGGAAGGTTGCACCAGCATTTTTTAAGCCGAAAGGCATGAGACGATATGCGAAAGTACCCCACGGGGTAATGAATGCAGTTTTGTATTGATCGACTGGGTGGATTTGAATTTGGTTATATCCAGAGAATCCGTCCATAAAGGAGAGAGCCTTGTGGCCAACACATTCGTTGATAATCTGGTCGATGAAAGGCGTTGGGAAGTTGTCTTTTGGACATGCGTTATTGAGATCGCGAAAGTCTGTTCAAACACGGATAGTGCCCTATTTTTTGTCAACGAGTACAGGGTTGGAAACCCATGAAGTGTAAGCGATGGGATAAATAAATCCGACCGTACGTAATTTGTCAATTTCGGCTTTGATAACCGCGGCATTGGAAGGGTGTAGCGGTCGCTCTTTCTGGTGAACTGGTGTGATGTCAGGCTAGGTGTCGATGCGATGTTCAACAATAGATGGGTCAAGACCAGGCATCTCCGTGTATGACCAGGCGAAAATGTCCCGGTATTCCTAGAAGAGGGCTTTATATGCAGAAATTTCCTGAGGAGTGCAAGCAGCTCCAATGATGATTTGTTCGACGACGCCATTTTTAATGGAAATGTCGATTTTGATGGTGGGGGAAATGTTATCCATGTTGCCTTCTTCAAACGCATCAGGGGCAGGAATGGGATTTTTTAACCAATCAATAGGCCTAGATGGGATAAAATCTTTGGTTTCGACCGCGTACATGAGGTTTTTATTAGGAGGCATGAGGGCTTCCTGTGGGAGGAAGAGTGCACGATGATGTAGTGCGTCCCAGGGAGAGTTTGGGTTGTGTAGCTCTTCCAGTATTAACTCGTCGTTTTGGAAATGATGGGAATATAAGGGGTCGTGATGAGTGATCTCAGTGCTAGTGTGATTACCCCCTGCTGGAAAAGAAAGGGGAGGGGTACAATCAGAGGGTGAGGGTTCACTCGACATGAACCATATGTTGAAGTACTGAGGGGTACCCGTGGTGGTTGGATGGAGAGTCTCCATTGGGGAATGAGTAGGACAGTTGGGAG
Source organism: Picea engelmannii (assembly GCA_009831015.1). NCBI lineage: Eukaryota > Viridiplantae > Streptophyta > Pinopsida > Pinales > Pinaceae > Picea > Picea engelmannii. Next base: position 540,421 of record ML776732.1, read on the forward strand.
GGTTGCAGGGTAGATCCTCAACGACGTCATGTAAGAACCATGGAGGTGATGGGAGTGCCTCGAGCTCTGGAGAAATGACATGACGATCTTCGAGTGGTGAAGTAATGTCAATTATCGCCTCTGTGGGTTGGTGACAGAGGGCCACTTGATGTTGCCTGTAGGCAAGGATCATAGGACATTGGTATGTAAAATGGGCTAGTGAATCGCAGAGAGAGCAAGGGCATCTCATACATTCATTAACTGAAGTAGTGACATAGAGAATGTCAGTGATGTTTGAAGAGGACGTGGTGGGGTGTGGGTTGTTCTGGAAGTTCTGGCGTACATCCGCTAACATCTGCCGAAAATGTGGTAGTGCTGGGTAATGGTGAGTGTAATGGCCATATTCTAAACATATATCACACGCAAATTTAGTCCTCAACCGTTTACTACTGGAAGGGTTGGTGGTAGTGGTACTTGCAGTAGTGACGGGTGTTGGTGGAGTGGGATTGGGGGGAATCAAATTCCGTAATTCAGGTAGGGATGGGTATTTGTTGGTTTGGTGACCCTCTTTCTCACATAATGTGCAAGGTGGTGGAATGGGCAGAGGAAGTGGAGTTGCGGGCTCCTTCTTCTTTCTCCTGCCCGCAGCTGTAGCAGGGGGGGTAGGGAGTATGGGGGTAGTGGGGGTGGTGGGGGTGAGGACAGGAATCATCATGGGGAGGCCTTCCTGTGGGTGAGGGACCATCTCAGGTGGATGTAAATACCACACTGGGATTGCTAACACCATATTGGGTAGTGTGAGCGTTGCGGCTACCTCGAAAGCTTCTACACTGGGTGGTGGGTAAAAGAAGGGAATTTGAGTGAGGGGTTGGGGAACTGTCTCCCAAATGGGACTAAGTCCCTGAGGGGGTGTGGATTCATGGACTGTGGAGGTCGATGAGTGTGCAGGAGGCTCCTCTTGGTGTGGTTCTGTGACTATTGAGATGTCAGGAATGATTGAAGCTTCTTGAAGAGGACGAGCATCCTCCGTGTGAGTTTTGTTAGATGTAACAACGCATACTTGATTAGGGGGAAGGAGTGGAGGTTCTCCATGGTATGTCCCTAATAAGGATGGATCTTTGAAAATTCCAGGACCCATCTCTACGAGTGGGTATGTGTCGTGGTTGGTGTGGATGAGAGGAAGGATGTTATCGAGATTGGCAGATGGGTTTGGCTCATAATGTGAGACTTGGTCGATGGTCACAATATTTCCGTTGTGGGGGAACATGATTGTTCGAAAGAAGAAAGATGCCACTGCCTTCATAGCATACATGTAGCTACGTCCGAACAAGATATTGTAATCAAGTGGGGCATCGATAACTTCGATATCTATGAGAATGGTTTTTCCTCCGAGTTCAACGGGGACATTTTGAAAGAGCCCTTCGGGAGATGATGGTCGTCCGTCATAAGCTCATAATGTAATGGTGGAGGGTATGAGTTCCGGGGAACCAAGTTTCTGCCATACTGTTTTGGACATGATGCATGTAGATGCACCCTAGACGATGATACACCGATGGATGGTGATGTTTCATATTTTTACTAGTATTTTAATAGCGACCAAGGTGGGCAGACGAGGTTTGCAGCTATCAAGGTCAAAGGTGATGAGTCGAGTATCAGCTGGGTCGACTGCCCCTAAGGCAGAAAGTAGAGATTTTCGTTGTGTAGGACAAGTCTGGAGGACTTCCAAGATGGACATGGCAGCCGAGAATTGTGCTAAGTCATCTACCAAGCTATAATTATGAGCGGCCCTAGCCTGTGGGTTGTGGACATTCTGGCGCAAGGGGATGCGAGGAATGCGTAATGGTGGTTCAGCGGAAGGGCGAGCGATCACCAACGGGGGTCCCATCGGTGTAGGGTTTGTCTCTGGAGCGATAGGAGTAGACTCAGTTGGATACTAACGATTTCATGTTTGCAAAAGGATTTCTTCCTCACTAGTGAGGAGAATGGTACGCTCTGCTGGATTGTTAGGGTTGTGGTATTATCCCACCTAAGGTGGGGGATGTTGTGCATCCTGTTGGGTTTTTATCACACCTTGATGTGCAATAGGATTTTGCAGTACGACGGGAGGGGGTTGTTGCACATACTGTTGTGGTTCCTGCTGAGGGGCAGTTTGTGCAGGGGTAGGGGGGAGACCACCTGAGTCTTTGAACCGTTTGAAATCAACAATCTGGGAGCAATGGTGAGTGTAATGACTGAACTCACCACAAAGGGAACAAGGGTGGATGGTTTTAACATTATTTCGCCCTTGTCGTTTGTTTTTATTGCCCCCTTGGGGGTTTTGGTTCCCTTGGTTCTGGTTGCCCCCAGGGGGTTGGTGCTGTGGGGGATGATTCCTGCCTTGACCAGGATTTTTTTTATTCCTATTCTTTCCTTTTTTCTTGGTATTGTTTGATGGATGAGTTGGGTTGGCTGTATTCAAGTGTTCAAAATTCTGGTATTGTTGAGCAGCGGAAGGTTGAACAAAATTTACCCCCGCATGTGGATGTGGGGGAGCCATAGGTTGTGGAGGACCAGGAAAGGGGAAGTATGGATTTTGTGGTGGTATCGATCCATAAGGCACATAGGGAGGCACAGTGCTTTCACTAGTACTATAAGCTGATGTTGAGGGAGTACCCCTGCTTGTGGGAATAGGCGGATGTACGGGAGGTGTCGGTGGTGGTCCACTGATGGGTGGAGGTATAGCAACAGGGTATGGCTGTTGATAAGTGGGCGGGGGGTAATAAGGAGTGCCCCCATATACCGGAAGGTACTGATATGTTCCATACATCAGTGGTGGTTGGGGTTGTGGACCATGGTGTGTGGTGGCACCTATTAGTCCGTCTGCTGAATGAGACATCCCAGGTTTGTCTTGGCCAAATGGCGTAGGTTTGGGAAGATCAGGAAGTACTGTGTATAAGTATCCTGACTGTGCGTAAATGAGGTCATATTGTTGGGCCTTACTAATGGCTTCCTCTTCAGATTGAGGGAAGGTGGAAGCGACGTCCTTACCAAGTAGAGAGACAAGTGATCTAAGAATCCAGTCAAGGCACTGTTGTTTGGTGGTTTCTTCTTTACACAAACTACGTCGCCTACGCCACTCATGAATGTGGTCAGCGATGTGGGTGGCTGAGGTCTGTTTGAAGTTAGACAGTATTTCTAGACCATTGTCATGGCGGATGGGTAATTGGAAAAAGGTCAAGAAGGCCTTGGCTAATGACTCAAAAGTTGTATGGGACCCGGATTTTTCTTCGACATACCATTTGGTTGATGGGCCGGTAAGTGTGCGTTGAAATAATCACAGTTTGACGGAATCGTCCATGATGCTATTGGAAGAACACCATATATGAAAGCTCATGACATGGTTGGCGGGGTCATCCCCTGCCTTTCCTTCAAACTTTGGTATGTTTGAAGGAAGTTTGGTGGGCATTGCAGGCCATGTGGCGTCATGCAATATGGGATCATTTGTGAGTTTGGTGAAATCCGATATGTTGAGAGAGGCCAAGTATGGCATATGTAGTGGTGGTGGAGGGTTAGCTCCAACCATGTTGTGTTGTGAACCTGACCCTTGATGGGAACTAGGTGGGTTGGTGCTCCCTCCTTGTGGGGAAGTGGGTCCCCCACTTCCGTGTAAAGGAGAGCGAGTCGACGGATGACCTTGGGAAGTTGATCCAAGTAATTTATAACCAAACAAAGTTGATCCCAAGATGGTATCACTCATAGGAGTGTGTAAAGCAGGTACCGATGAGCGGGTACGACCAGATATTCCCCCTAAGATAGGAGGGAGGTTGAGTAAGAGTCGTGAACGACAGGGGTTCTGTGGTTCCCCTATGATGTCAGGCTAGTTGTGTGAATGTGTGCAACAAGTGGTGAGAGAAATATAGAAACCAAAATCCTTTGCGTTGAATGTTTACACAATATATATATCCAAATCAAACTGTAATCAAACGTGCATCATACATAAACTGAGAAAGAAGCATATATATGGGTAAGTGGGTTTTTTCTGCGTGGGGGAATCAAAAGAAAGCAAATGCACGTGTCCTAGAAGAAGTAACTTCCTTCCTCTCAAATAACACTGGACCTTCTAATATTACTCAACAGTGGGGTCTGAAGCCACCGGAAGAGATACTAGTGAAGGATGAAACAATTGGTTATAATGAGGGGTAGAGGGGGCATATCCCGAAAGAGCTGGCGATACTTCCCAATAGCCACACAAAATCCAATCAAGGTGTGATTGCAGCCCACAATCGCCACCTGGGTAGATGTCCTAAAGTTGGTCACCAGGTACCTCGGTCCAAGTGTGGCATTTAGATTTTCGGCCTAAGAAATGGGTCACGGGCTGGATCCCGTCCAAGAGGTGGGTGCTTCAAGGGGGGACGCATAGAACAACCGGACCTTGGCCTTTGACCCTTCACGGGTATCTCCCTGCCTTATGGTGATTGGAACACTGGACTTGGAGGATTTGAAGTTCCCTATTTGTCAACTTCTATGTTTGAGAATGTGAGAACCAGATAACGGGGAGTTTTTTGGATGCCTATCCCCGAAATC
>ML776732.1:545548-566080 GCA_009831015.1 Picea engelmannii
GGCTATGTGAGTGAAGAAGTGACTTTTGTGTGTGAGTGAAAGTGTACCAAGTTTTAGTTATTTAGATGTCACCTTGCTGCATGTGGACTTCGCTTGGTCCTTACAAGAGTGTGATTACCTATTTAGCTAGATGTCATTGGTACGACCTTGCAGAATTTTAAAAGCCCTAGGAAACTAGCATGTGGAAATGTGTTCCATTACTATCCTTTAACTCCCTATGTGTGAGTTAATCTAGAAAAATCATGAAACTATCCTAAATTGAACATGTGGGCATGTGTGGGCCTGTTACAAACCTTTAAACTCTCCTAGTTTTTTGATCTAAGAAAGCATAAATTCAAACACTATTCTAGCTCCGTTGACATGTGGGCATGTATGGACCCATTACAAGCATGTGTTTGAAAATGAAGCTAAGAGGGGTCCCAAAAAAGGGCCGTTGTCCTCTCCTAAAAGTTTTGAAATTTTGTTAAGGGAGGTGAGATTGTTTTCACAATCTCTTTCTGATTCTCAAGATCGCTTGATTGTGCAAGAGAAGAGCATACTCAAGGATTGTTACTGCAACTTCGAGTCCCGAATGTGATTTAGATGTGATTAAAATTGGTGTGTTCCTTAGATTATAAATCAAAGCAAGCCATCCATGTGGTAAAAAGCAAATAAGGGAAAATGATTTTTATCCACCTAAGTGCTTATGTTTGTTTGACTATCCCCTTTATAAGTTGAGGGGTCTAAGTGGTGCAGTATTTAGAGCATGCATAACATCATTCTTGAGAAGGAAAATGACTTTCCCCACATCCAAAAATCTTACAATGTGAAATTTAGTTCAGATGCACGACCTCCAATGTAGACAGAGGCGCATATGGCGCATGCGCGCTGACAGTATTGAGAACTAAAGTGCATGCGCGCAGAGAGAACGTTGCGCAGGTGCATGCACTCAAGATGCACGTCTGTGGAGTGGAATACCCGCGCGCCTGTGACAAGTGACCGAGAAAGAAAATGCAGATGGATTTCTCTCAATTCTCCTGTGAATTGACTGGTTAGCAGGTCGGCGTAGGCCGGTTTGTGTCCCTGCAAGTTAATAAAACCAAAAGGAAATCAAAATAAACCCAAATGAGGGAGGAATTGATACCTATCTCCCCAGTGGAGTCGCCAGTATGTTCGCACCCAATTCGTCACCTGGTGAGCAAATCGAGGGTGCTTACATGCCCTGTTGGGTCTTGTAGAGCATGATAGTTGTGGAAGGAAGTTTTAGAGGAAACAAAACAAACTACAAGCAAGAATTAAAAAAAAAAAAAAACTAAAACTGTGAACATATGGATAAAGAAACAATAAACACAAAAAGACACCAATATCACCAATGGTTTTGAGATGATCAATTGATGAAACCAGAGCACGATGAAGGAAGGGAACTGTGGTTCCTTCTTCCCCCAAAGGAAGGCTCTTGAGGCCCTCATAAACCTACTTTCCTTACAATGCGAAGAAATGAGACTGATGGTGAAAGAAATCCTAGCACATCCACTCAATGGAGAGGCGGATGGCTCTATGAAATGTTTCCAATGTGTTATCGTCAAAGAATGAGCCCTTGAGATTTTAGCAGCATAACAATACCTGAAATTCCTTGCAAAAACAATGTTCCTTCATGGCTTTTTATAGCAGATCACTGGGCGATTATGTAACCTCTTCAAAGTGTGAAAAGGGGCTCTTTAGGGCTTCATTAGGTCATTAACCTGCCTACCCTACGGATTCAGCTCAGATTTGGGAGTCAAATCAGATTGGGAGTTGGTTCGTAAGTGGTTGAGAGGCCGACCAATTCAATAAATGAACCGTTTTAGCAGGTGCGCTGGTTTTTTCGTTGACAGCCGCACGTCGTGCGTGCATGCACGCAGAGTACGTTCTTGTCCTGTGCACGTGCACGCGCACCAAACTACTATGAAGCGCCCTTCAATTTTTGGTTACTTTGTATAGTTTTTGACCCTTATGGAATGTTGTGAAATTAATTCAGTGCCATGAATGACTTCATTGTTTTTTTTATGATGCGGAGTTCTTGTCGCCATGTGCGGATGGAATTTCAGTGATGACAACAGTCTTGATCTGTCAACACTTAGTCGAATCCTGACCATGTGCACTCCTTGCAACACTTGGTCTATGTTTCCCGTTATCCCTCCTGAGCTTCTCTGAGTAAAATATAGACTCTGTCAATGCACAACTTGCAGACAATATGCACTCCTTGCATTTGATCTCCTAGAAGAGAAACAATTGAAACTTATCTAATACTTCACAGGTTCATATTCTCAACTATGAACAACATACATAAGCATAATAAAATAAACACATTGAGAACATATCATTCATTTGAATACACACTGAAATGAACATTTCCCAATCATTTGGATCAATCTTTGTCTATTCTATTCATTCATGAAGTATTTACATAAGTTACACAGTTCTTCATTGTCTTCTGACTCTCTATGTCTAATTGCTACATCTATCTTCTTACTCCTTTCTCCTACAACTCCATTCTCATACTGTTATACAACACAATACAAAAACCTGTCTAAGTACTAGCTTTTCGATCTCTTCTCCGTCCTATCTAAATTCTATCCCTTTGTTGTTTTCACGATTACCTACTTAGTCCTATTATAATAAATGTGAGTTATTAGCAGATACGAGATGACACTCTATATTTGTAACACCTTACAGTTGTGTAAGAATTTACAACATCCTTCTATTCTCAGGTGGTGACCTGACTTTACAAACAAGGTCTTTAAAAACAATGTTTCCAAAATATGTCAACAACATGCTCCTACCTCTGTTTAATGTCGATTTGAAATTTCGGTGTGTTGAGGTGTCGAAATCTACCTCTCCTATCGACCTCTTTCTCTTTGATGGCAGTGCTTCTGCATCACAATGTGTTTGGTTTTAGTAAAGAAACAAATAAAATTTATCAACCATTCTTAGAAATTTATCGTGTTGATAATTAAGCCTCACCATACTAAGAATAACACAACAACTAGTTGACTATCCACCAACTAATACTATCGAATTTTTTTGTAGAAAATTCTTTTCACTTGAATCTGTCAAGGACCAAAACGACAACCTCACGAGGATGCAAATCCTCCTATGTTTTTATAGAGGTGGTACTCCTCTGTCCAATATTTATAAAATATGGGAATTTTGTAAGAAGTTTGTCAGGAAATTAAATAGTCATAACAGAAAACGAAACATATTTTTTTTTCTTTTAAAAGAGAGACTTCATGAGAATGGACCAGGAAACACACACACATACATACATTTAACACAAATAAAAAAAATTCCTCACATCCATCATAGTAGGGATAAAGATTTATGATCACATAAAAACTAAAATAAAATGATCTGCATGCATTAGAGAACTTTGATAGAGTGATACATGGGTGGCTCAAATGAAGATAATGATATATCTACCTCAAATACTTTGTATTCATAAAAATTGGGTTACAAAGTACAATCGAGATTGTTCCAAAAATTGTTCTCTTGGAATTTCTAAAAAATATATAGTTCAATACATATTCTCTGAAATTAAAATGTGTTTGTCATAATGAATGGGATTCGGGCTCTTGCAGACCATAAAGAAAATATGTATAAGAATGAATTTTTTAGAAAGAATAATGTTGGCGGTAGAGGACAACAAGACCTGGTAAGGAGAAAAAGGAAAATATCAGTCTTTGATTAAACCTTTGTATTTAAAGAGGTGGAGTAACTAGATGAAGAGCTTGATAAAGACATAAATATGTGATCAATATGAACTTAATATGATGGTATATCCTCTTGTTTTTAGTTGCTCATTGATTTCCTTTTATGGCTTTCCTCCATAATTATGGAAATCATCTCAACTATCCTTTTCCCTTCATTGGTAAACTTTTCGACAACCCTTTTGAACCACTCCTCGATGTAGACCCTCATTGGTGCCACGTTGATTTCATGTTGGATTTTTATATTGAAGAGTTCACCTTCCAAGTCCCTTATATCAATAGAAATGTTGAGCAATTCTTCTTCAATATACATTTTTTAATCGAATAATCAACTAGCCAGTATTCCACATCATATTCACCATATTCAAGAATGCCATAGAATGTTTCGAATGATAACCCTTTAAATATCCCAACTTGTTCATCAAATGCTTTCTTGGTTAAAAACAATGAGTTGAGTATCAATTTTGGGTCTTGGATTTCATTGGTGCTGCCAACTAGATCTATCTTTGTTATCTTCTTGAATAGTTCATTTCTTCTAGTTATGGACTTGCTACATGCTTGAACTATACCATTCAAAATTTTCACCTTTTCCTTCCAGCATGCACTCGGTTGTTTTATTCAGTTTGGGGAAGGGAGATCCTCCTCTCTTCTTGTCAATTCCACCATATTAGTAACTTTAACACCAAATGCTACAACTACATAAAGGTAGAAACCTTGCTTGTTTTTCAAATCTTCTTGCATATATTCATGAAAAGCATGTGCTCTTTTTCCAAAAGAGACCATAATTTTTTACATCTCCCAATCCTCTGTTATTAATTCAATTTTTTTCTTTATATTCTCTTGCACATAGCCTAGGGATGATGTGATAAGGATTCCCGATCCTTTTACCTTTTTCTCAAGTGTGGTATGCTTTATCATCACTAAAGGAGTAACTTGCATTGGAAGGGGAATTAAAGCTCCCTCCAATTATTGATTTGGTCCTTTAACCTTACATTATTTGCTTCAAGTTCATAAATAGAGTTGTCTAGAGAATCTCTAGTTGCTCAGTGTATATGGGATATCTAGGAATGTCGCATGTTCCATAGGTTAATCTCTGAATGAGATAACCCCTTCTTATTCTTTACATCTCTTTTTTAAATAATCAAATTTTTGGATTAGTTGTCAAAAATAGTGCTATGAAATGAAAAATATTATTTTTTGTCGAAGGTCTTGGTCCCAATTATTTCCATATGAGGTTTATGGGGAGAATTTTTATCTACCTATTTGTAATTGGGTAACACTTTCTCAATGTCAATTTCTAGATCCATATCCTCAAGGGAGAGATCGTGGATATTAATTTCTCCCCGAGGTCCCTCCTCTTCTCGCACAATGTTTTTTCGTTTCTTCCTCACGGGAAGTTTATGAGAAATTTAATTTTTTCTGGAAGGAGGGTTCTTGTCTCCTCCTCCACCTGAAAAACTATAGGTGAATTTCTTACTTGGGTAGGAAATTGGAGCATTGCTCCGAGATGTTGTACTCTTGGGTGTGACATTTGAGGATTGGGCACTTTTCTCACTCATACCTTTTCTTCTCTTCTTTTATGAATCCCTGGTGTTGAGTATTGTCTCTAGTTCATCAATGTCATGAGAAGGAGTACATGAGGAATTATCTCCATTTTCATTCAGGATAGTGTTAATGAAATAATTGTTGAAACCGACAACCAATAACTGTTCTAAAAAAATACCATTAGGGTCAAACCCTTTTACTTTTTCAAGATCTTTCAAATTGAGGCTATTGAAGTGGCTTGTGAATTTGTCAATCTTGTTCATATTCCTGAATATGAACTATGGAACTTTCCAAGGCAGATGTACTACTTTTTTTTTCTCTTTTCATGGAAAAAATGCAATCAGTAGGTGGACTTCCTTCCTATCTTAGCAACAAACATTCTATCATATATGTGACATGGAAGGAAGGAAGGATTTTATTTGGATCCTAAAATACTCATAAAATTATAATTTTTTATTTGTTCTAGTATCCCCTTTCTATCTAGGAACTTAATCGCCTAGTCAGACATCCAGGGAGCATTTTTTCCAAACAAAAATTCTTTTAAAACATAGATAAAATCATTAAAGACTTCATAAAAGTGTTCGGAGGCCTTGTTCATCCACAATGATTGATACCAGAAGGTTACTGGGTCGAACTCACAGTTTATCTTCTTGCATATAGATAATCTTGGAAACAAACAACAATGTGCTCTCACAAAGACCAAATAAGATGACATAAAAAAATTCCTATCCTTCTTGTATTGCACCAAATGGGAAGAGATTTCAATGGAAATCAAATTACCCCAGTTGAAGATGTCTTGTTCCTTGAATGCAAAATAAAGAATGTAAAGAATCATTTGGGGGATGATGACCATGGTTTCATGTCCTGTTATTATCATAAAAACCCATGTAATTTCCTGGAATTGATTTTTGAATGTGCCAACCTGCAATCTTGTGATATCTTCGAGGAGGATTGTTTGGTTCTCCAGGAATTCAGGTAAGTGGTCAAGTCCATTGTCATGTTTTCTCAAGAACTCCCTGCAATATTCACCTTTGAAGGTGAGCGTTGGCTCAGGGAGCCTCAACATCTTACAAAAAACTTGAGGTGATAGAGAGATAGGGGAATGGTACCGCAATTGTATGATCCACTGGCTTGGAATGGATCTTTCGGCACACTAGGAGACCAAATCCTTGCAATCAAAAACTTCAGGGACACACCCTGCGTGTGAAATTCCTTACATCCAGATTATTTCCTTATGGGAAGAAGGGGAAGAATAATAGGAATGTTCCATGGACCACTGAAATCTTTGATCTTCGTGTCCAAAAATATTCATCGTGTCTCCACAAAACTATTGTCCACTTGATGGCATAATTCGAAGAAGACGTTCCCTTGATCCAAATTATGTTAGGAATGAATGCTGGTGGTAGATAATATAATCCTCCATAAATTCTGTCTAATGCACTTTAATAAGATGTCTCCTCGAGCCTTTCATTAATTCATGTCCATCCCTTTGAACATTTATGGTAATTTATTAGAATTAAAATCATAGTAAATGTGAGTTGGGAAGTGCACGAGGGTGGTGATGAAAATATGTGACTTGATAAATTTTTTGTGAACTCGGGAACTCGCGGACGCAAGATCCCGCTATGGTGAGAGGTGTGAAAATGACTAAGTGTGGGACGGTGTGGCGGTCAGATGGGTTAATGTTAGGAAGAATGACCCAAAGGCAGTTTCATGGGAGTATCTAGATTAAAAATGTATATCACAGAACTCTGTGGTGCAATATGTCTATCACAGAAAATGGGAACATGAAATCTCAATCTTGTCAACCTGAGAATCCACAGTCATAAAATCGACTAAGTATGGAACAACATCACGGTCGATCGGACTCGTGAAATGAAATTGTAGATGGAGGTGAGAAAAGTAAGTGTTCCAACCTAGGAACCCGTGGTCTAAAATGTGACTAAGTGTTAGAACTAGAAAGGGGTAGTGAGAGGGACAAAAGAAGAGGAAAATGAGATAGGTAAGTGTATAAGGGGGAAAAGAAAGAGAAAATCAAAACTAGGAAAGTAGAAAAGGGGAGAGAATTTTTTAGAATTAGAAAATGACCTCAACAATAGGCTCCAACTGTAGGATGATGACCCCCTGTGGGTTGTCAAGAATCCAGAATCTTTGTGTGACCAGGTTCTTAGTCCCATTGGGCTATGGATTCAGATTAATAATATACAAACTAAAAATAAAATTATGTACAATTGGGAATGAAGAGTGCTAGGAGAAGAAACATTTCAGATGCTTCCCATTGATAGGAAACATTAACCTTTTTCCTTTCATATCCTAGAGCATATATGAGTTGAAGCCCAATATATTTTCGATGACATATGGTCTGATCTAGAGTGCTTCGAACTTCATGTGAATGGATGGATTTTCCTTGGCTTTGTTCCAAAGTAGTAGCAATTCTCCCTTGTGAAATTTATTCATAGTTTTTCTTTCATCACAATACTTTTTGATTATTTGTTGCCTCTCAGAAGTCTGGTTTAGGGATTTTCTTCTTTCCTCCTCCATCTTTAGCAATTCATTTATCCTTTTCTAAGTAGGAGAAGTGTCGTTCATATCTTTTGTATTAACCATAGAGATCAATGCATTTATATCAAGGCTAATTGGAATTTTTTCCTGTTTCCCATAGACCTATAGATACAGAGTCATCCTGGTACTATCTTTCAGGGTTTTCCTGCTTTCCCATAATCCTTATGTTAGCTTCAAGTGCCAATTTATTTTCTTTCCATCAAAAATTTTCTTCAATATCTGCACAAGTGTTTTTTTCATGGAATCGGTAAGCCCATTTCCTCGTGGATAATAATTCCAAGACCGAGCCATAATGATCTGATATTTTCTGCAAAAATCCATGAATTTTGAACCAATGAAAATCGAACCGTTGTATCTGATGAATTTATTAGGAACACCAAACTTTGACAGAATGTTATCTTTGAGGAATCTAATCAATTCTTCAGCAATGACCCTCTTCAGCGCCACCTCTTCCATCCATTTTGTGAAATAATCAGTAGTTGTTAGAATGTACATATTCTCTTTGCTAGATTTAAGATTAATCATCCCGATGACATCCAGTCCCCATTGGGAAAATGGTTGTTCCACTACAATCGACTGTAGAGGCATCACAACTTTTTTCGTTTTTCCTGAGAACTTCTAGCATGAAAAACATCACCTTATTGTGGTGAACAAGTCCTTGAAGATTGACATCCATTAGAATCTCTCTCTGATTATTTTGTGAGAAGTTATAGTGGTTGTAAAGTGTCCACCACATATTCCCTCATGCAATTATTTGATCAACGTTGGAGCTTGAATCTCATATATGCATATCAACAATATACCATCGAAATTCCTTCTGAAAAGTATATTAGCAATTAGTACATATAGGTTCTCCTTCATCTTGATTGTCCTTTGCTCCTTGGAACTCATTGTCACTGGGAATTGACTGGACCTTAAATAAAATATGATATCTTAGTACCATTATGAATTAGCTAGAGGTTCCCTGACTGGGCTTGAAATCATTCCATCAAATGAGACCTCATTCACCATAATATTGCATAATCCTTGTCCTTTCATTTCTATCAATGGTTTGATATTGATATCATACTCTTGAAAATGATTAAGTGTGGGACGGTGTGGCGGTCAGATGGGTTAATGTTAGGAAGAATGACCCAAAGGCAGTTTCATGGGAGTATCTAGATTAAAAATGTATATCACAGAACTCTGTGGTGCAATATGTCTATCACGGAAAATGGGAACATGAAATCTCAATCTTGTCAACCTGAGAATCCACAGTCATAAAATCGACTAAGTATGGAACAACATCACGGTCGATCAGACTCGTGAAATGAAATTGTAGATGGAGGTGAGAAAAGTAAGTGTTCCAACCTAGGAACCCGTGGTCTAAAATGTGACTAAGTGTTAGAACTAGAAAGGGGTAGTGAGAGGGACAAAAGAAGAGGAAAATGAGATAGGTAAGTGTATAAGGGGGAAAAGAAAGAGAAAATCAAAACTAGGAAAGTAGAAAAGGGGAGAGAATTTTTTAGAATTAGAAAATGACCTCAACAATAGGCTCCAACTGTAGGATGATGACCCCCTGTGGGTTGTCAAGAATCCAGAATCTTTGTGTGACCAGGTTCTTAGTCCCATTGGGCTATGGATTCAGATTAATAATATACAAACTAAAAATAAAATTATGTACAATTGGGAATGAAGAGTGCTAGGAGAAGAAACATTTCAGATGCTTCCCATTGATAGGAAACATTAACCTTTTTCCTTTCATATCCTAGAGCATATATGAGTTGAAGCCCAATATATTTTCGATGACATATGGTCTGATCTAGAGTGCTTCGAACTTCATGTGAATGGATGGATTTTCCTTGGCTTTGTTCCAAAGTAGTAGCAATTCTCCCTTGTGAAATTTATTCATAGTTTTTCTTTCATCACAATACTTTTTGATTATTTGTTGCCTCTCAGAAGTCTGGTTTAGGGATTTTCTTCTTTCCTCCTCCATCTTTAGCAATTCATTTATCCTTTTCTAAGTAGGAGAAGTGTCGTTCATATCTTTTGTATTAACCATAGAGATCAATGCATTTATATCAAGGCTAATTGGAATTTTTTCCTGTTTCCCATAGACCTATAGATACAGAGTCATCCTGGTACTATCTTTCAGGGTTTTCCTGCTTTCCCATAATCCTTATGTTAGCTTCAAGTGCCAATTTATTTTCTTTCCATCAAAAATTTTCTTCAATATCTGCACAAGTGTTTTTTTCATGGAATCGGTAAGCCCATTTCCTCGTGGATAATAATTCCAAGACCGAGCCATAATGATCTGATATTTTCTGCAAAAATCCATGAATTTTGAACCAATGAAAATCGAACCGTTGTATCTGATGAATTTATTAGGAACACCAAACTTTGACAGAATGTTATCTTTGAGGAATCTAATCAATTCTTCAGCGATGACCCTCTTCAGCGCCACCTCTTCCATCCATTTTGTGAAATAATCAGTAGTTGTTAGAATGTACATATTCTATTTGCTATATTTAAGATTAATCATCCCGATGACATCCAGTCCCCATTGGGAAAATGGTTGTTCCACTGCAATCGACTGTAGAGGCATCACAACTTTTTTCTTTTTTCCTGAGAACTTCTAGCATGAAAAACATCACCTTATTGTGGCGAACAAGTCCTTGAAGATTGACATCCATTAGAATCCCTCTCTGATTATTTTGTGAGAAGTTATAGTGGTTGTAAAGTGTCCACCACATATTCCCTCGTGCAATTATTTGATCAACGTTGGAGCTTGAATCTCATATATGCATATCAACAATATACCATCGAAATTCCTTCTGAAAAGTATATTAGCAATCAGTACATATAGGTTCTCCTTCATCTTGATTGTCCTTTGCTCCTTGGAACTCATTGTCACTGGGAATTGACTGGACCTTAAATAAAATATGATATCTTAGTACCATTATTAGTTAGCTAGAGGTTCCCTGAATGGGCTTGAAATCATTCCATCAAATGAGACCTCATTCACCATAATCTTGCATAATCCTTGTCCTTTCATTGCTATCAATGGTTTGATATTGATATCATACTCTTGAATATTTTCTAACCAATTGGCCCATTTTCCTTCCCTCAACTGTTGATTTAGGAGCATCTTTACAGGGGATGAGGGAACATAGGAAATCACATGAGATTTTAGTATATAAATATGAAAGTGTGCCACAATGTTTACAAGGGACAACACGTGTTTCTCGAGTTCTGAATACCTCAACTCATAGTCATGTAAATTTTTTCTCATAAAAATTAAGTGGAGCTCTTCTTTGTTGCTATTTTTCTAAGTTCGTACGAACGTGACAACTGCATCTAGAGAAAATCAATATATAATGAAATTCTTTTGAAAATATAGACTAATGAGGATGGGGGTAGTGGTGATGGCCCTATTAATATTTTTGAATGATTCCTGAGTATATGTTGTCCACTCGAACCTATTTTCCTTTATCAACAATAAATTGATGGGATTGACGATGCTTGCGTAATCAAGGACAAATCTTCGAACAAAATTAATTTTCCTAAAGAATGACTGGACTCTCTTCTTTGATGTCGAAGGGTTGAGTTCATTAATCACTTTAACTCTTTTATGGTCAATGTAAATCCCTTCCTTGCATACAATGTGGCCTACAAATTTCCTCGAGTCATGGTAAACAAGCATTTCTTTGGGTTAAGAGAGTCGTCCTATGATCTACATCTTTCAAAGACTTTTCTTAAATGATAGGAGTGATCCTCACTTTTTCTTGAATGCACTGTCAAGTCATCTTGGTACTCTACCATGAAATATATTATTAGTGCGTTGAACGTATGATCCATGTCTCTTTGGAGCATAGCCCTGGCGTTTTTCAATTCGAAGGGCGTTCTAGCGTATGCATACGTCTCCCATGGTGTGATAAATGTTGTTTTTTCTCTATCCTCTTTAGCCACCAAAAATTGATTATATCCATAGAAGTCATCCAACATAGACATGCATGTCAATCCTGTGACTTGCTGCAACATAAAATTCATGTTGGGCAGTGGAAAATTATCTTTTTTGCTCGCTTGGTTAATATCTCTAAAGTCAACGCACATTCAGATTTCCCTGGTATTTTTTCTGACAATCAATGGATTTGAAATCCGTTATGAATGTTTGATGGGATAAATTATCCATTATTTATTCAACTTATCTAACTCAATTTTTACCAGAAGCTTCAGCTTGGGATTCATCATTCTTATTATTTTTTTCACCGGTTTGGATTATCCCCTCAAAGGAATGACATGTTGGAATATTATTTTAGCATCATCCTTTAAGTCATCATAAGTCCAAGAAAACACATCAATATATTCCTTGAATAAGGAGACATATTTATCAACTCCTTCGGGGGTGGAATCGATTCCCAAATTGACATATTTCGGGGATTGGTCCATTCTGATATTGACTTTTCTTGTTTCTTGCAACTTTCGAACTAAAACTTATTCACAAATATTATTGGAATAATCGTCTTTTGTGAACAAATATTCATCTTGTATGTAGTCTTTGGGGACAAAAATATCTTTATCATATTCTTCTTCATCATTGTTTAACAAAAAATTCTCCAATTGTTCATCATTGTCAAACACTTGCAATTACTCAATATTGTCGGGCACAGATGGCCTAAAGGCCCTTTCCACCTGGAAAGTTGTTTTTCTTAGGATATCGTCTGGATTTGATAATGAAGCTACCAAATATAGAGAGTCGGACTTATGGTTCTTATCTGTGGGAATGAAATCAA
The DNA here is from genome assembly GCA_009831015.1 of Picea engelmannii. Classification (NCBI taxonomy): domain Eukaryota; kingdom Viridiplantae; phylum Streptophyta; class Pinopsida; order Pinales; family Pinaceae; genus Picea; species Picea engelmannii. Next base: position 558,153 of record ML776732.1, read on the forward strand.
TATTGAAAGAGATGAAAGATTCCATCAGTTCATTACCTCTTTTGAAATACAATTTAAGCCTTTCATTTTTTATTCTGGATTTTTGGGTAACCTGGTTGATGATCAACTCTGAATCTCCAGTCACAATGAGATGTTCTATTTTTATTCCTTATGCGAGGATCATCCCTTGGATTAAATATTTTCATTCTTCGTCATTATTTGTGCATGGAAACACCATTCTTACAACGTGGGGATGCGACATCTTATCTGGGATCACAAGAACAATCCCAACTCTGTTCCCTAACTTAGAGAATTCTCCATCAAATGAAATTCTCCAGTAAAATTCAAATACACCTTCTAGGACCTTCACATCTTGAACTTCTTCTAGGTTTTCATTTTTCTCCATATCCAATATAGCATAGTTTCTGATTCCGATGTCTATGTAGTCTTCCATTAATTCATTATCCTTCTTGAAGGAGAAAGGTTTATTGGGCTCTCGAGGTACTTTAATAATTTATCCCTCCTTTCCTAGTATAATCATACAATTTTCATTGTTCATGATATATCCACTGATCATGGATCTCAAATCTCTTCCGAGCACAACACAATATGTTGGAGGTATATCTACCACAATAATATTAAAAATTGTGATGATATGGGGAGTTGCAGTAATCCATGCATAAAAATGCTTGATCTCCATATGCTGACACTTTTCTCGTATCGATGGCATATATTCTCTCACCAGTTTCAAAATATTTAGTGCAGCTCATGCCCAATGCTTCCATGACTGCGAGTGGCATTATTTTAGTTGTCACACTAGCATCAACCAAAAATTTATGAAATGCAACATCATGGTTTTCAATTGAGATGTAGAAGGGTGGAATCTTACCTATCATCTTAGAATTCGATGGGCTCTCATTCTGTTTTGGAGTGGTAATGACAAATTCTGTTCTCACTGATGGATCATCCAACAATTTCAAAATATACTTCCTCTACTGAGGAATCTTCATCACTTTTGTGAAAGGAAAGGTTATCCTTAGTTTACTTAAGTACTCCACAACATTGTATGCCATTTGAGTTGATATTGTCACTAGGGGTTTCTTCATGGTTCCAATTGTCACCTTCTCATTCGTCACTTTTTCAATGGAATTTTATTTTTCTTTTTGTTGTTGTTTTTCTTTGTCAGAGTCTCCTTTATTATTGGGTCTATTTACAAATCCTCTTGTCTGGGTGATGTTTTCTTCTTAGTTAGGATCGTCGTCGCCCTCTCCATATATGTACATGGATGCCTCGTATCCTTCCATCTGCACTGTCTCGAAGCATTCATCAAGTAAGTAATATCATTCTATCTCAGTTGTTTACTCGTCACAGACATCATCCAAAAAAACCACATTTGGAGTGGGTTTTCTGGGCACCCTTGGTCTCTGTGGGTGTTCAGTATTCTCGAATCTATCCCTATTTTCAGGGGGAGGGTTCCTCCTTTGTTTAGTAATTGACATTCTTGGGTTTTTCATGTAATTATTTACCCTTCTCACCCTGTTTATTTCATTTTTCATCTGTTTGATGGTCCTATTCATCTACACAATCTCAATTCTCTTCTTTGTTTCGTATGATGTTGCAGGGTAAAACTTTACATCAGGCATGGTTCCTTTAAAAAATCCTCTTCCTTCCATTTAATTATGAGCTTCTCGAGGTATAAAATCTCCATTTCTTCTTGAGCTGGAAGATCCTTGATTATCGATATTCAATGCTCCCATATGTCTTTCTACTCTACCCAATATAATGTCGGGTTCAATGCCCATTTCAATCATAATTTATTCCATCTTAGTAGCCTTAGTCACTTCTTCCTCGATGGTATCTATTTGGGATGTTCTGATGGCATATTTCACATAAGGGGGCATTGCATTCTTATAGCAATCGAGAATGACCGGGTGATTTGGTTTTTTGTCTTCTAGGATTCTACTTAAAGTCTTATTGAATATGATATTAAAATATAGTATCCTTTCGTTCTTTCTTAACCCAATCTGTGTGAAGTTTGTGAGGAGGGTATGGTAGGAAATTGGGGGGGAAAACATACTAAGGAACATAACTTTGAGTTCATTAAATGAGTGAATGGATCTACTGGGAAATGTTGTATACCATTCATAATCTCTTTCTAATAATTTTTTAAAAATAACCTCACCATGACATCATCATGCTCAACCCGGTGGAAGTCGCAAACATCTAGAAATAAATGAAAATGCCTCTTTGTATATATTGTCCCATATCCAAAAAATTCTTTCAATCTTCCCTTAGAGAGAACTAGAAGTTCGTATTGTTCAACCATGAGATTAAGAGGGGTTGCATAAAGGACAGTATATCTATGATGTAAATGTAAATGTATTCACATGCAAATATTATTGAAAGACTAGGGATGGGTTTATGTAATTCGTTGGGTTCAAGAACCTCTTGGCATTCCCCCAAGATCTCATGTAACTGATTTCCCCCCCATTACAAAAAATGGGTAATATAAAATAAATAATCACTTATCCCCTCAATCCCCCTCTCTTGTGGAATCATATCCCACTATAACTCTAGTCCTTGTCGTTCTAGCAACCAATAATGTACTTATTATTAATAATGATCAAAACATTATATTTCTTAGGCACAATGGCCTTTTCATAATTGTTTGGGCACTCTGGCCTCTCAACAATCTAAAATTACATTATTTAATATGGGGGCCCAAAACGTGAGGTGTTACATCCCCTCCCCCTTATTTTTGCACTTTCCTTAGTGCATATACAAAACAAGAATCAAGATTCCAAAATTTATTCAAAACACTGCATGTGCTCTGTCTGCATGGAATATTCATGCTCTCGGGTAGCATCTTCAGGACCATAGTAGGTACACTGAAATTTTACTAGCTCTATAACTCGATTCTAGAGCATTTTGACTTTTTTGTCCAATATTTTCACTGCCTGGAACAGAAAATCTCCCAATATCTCTACCTAAATCATATGTCAATCAACAACATGGTTAGGATAATGTACATATTTATTTATCAAAGAGACGTGAAATACAATATGCACTTTCATGGAAACAGGCATTGCAAGCATGTATGAAATTGGCCCTATTTTGTCCAATATCTTAAATGGACCATAGTATCTAGCTGCCAACTTTTTACAACTGCCCAAGTTCAAAGAGATCTTCTTAGGCTTTAATTTCAATAGCGCATGCTCTCCTACTTTAAATTCTCTTTCTATCCTATTCTTGTTGGCATAAACCTTATGTCTATATTGATTTGCCTTTAAATTCTGCTTAATCTTAGCCATCTAGTATTCTATTTCCTTGAGCAACTCTAGCCCAAGTACCACTCTATCTATTGGGTTGTCCCATGTTATTGGAGTACTGCAATTTATACCATACAAGGTTTAAAATGGGCTCATCTTCAATGAATCTTGATACCCATTATTATAGTCAAACTCAACCAAGTGAAGGTAATCTTCCAACTTAGATGGTGTATCCATCAAATACATTCTTAACATGTCTTCAATTACTCAGTGGACCCTCTTTGTATTCCCATCTGACCACGGATGGTATGTTGTGATAAATTTCATATTTGTACCAATTCCTCTGAACAATCCTTTTAAAAAATTTGAAGTAAACTTAGTGTCTGTGTCTGGGGAAATTGTCCTAGGTATCCCATGCAACCTAGCAATTTTCGTCTTGTAAATTTCTGCAATATTAGTTTATGTATGAGTTTTCTATACAGGAAAAAAAATGAGCATCCTTTGTCAATTTATCAAACACTACCATGATTGAATCGTGTTGCCTTGTTGTGATGATAAATTTAGTTATAAAGTGATATGGTTACCACTTCCCATTTCTTCTCTGGAATTGATAATGGTTGTAGCAAACATGTTGGGTGTCTATGCTCATCCTTCACTCTCTGACATTCCATACATCTGGTGATGCAATCAACAACATCATTTTTCATTTCCGACCAAAAGAATTGGCTTCTTACTTCTTTAATTTATTTTTGGTAACCAGGATGTCCAACATTTGGAACATTATGCATTTCCTTTAATACCAAATTCCTAAGTTCTCTAGAACTAGGAACATAAATTCTATTTTTATGCATAAGTAGTCCATCTTCCTTTATCTCATACACTTTCACTTTCTGTTGTAAATCTCCTCACTGTAAGATTTTCTTTACCTATAGGTAATATTGATCTGTAACTACAACATCTAAAATTCTTCACTTCAACTCTAACCAATGCATACTGAAAGTTGTAGCATGCATGAGATGCACTCTTCTACTAACTGCATTGACAAATTTATTTTATTTTCCTTTGATATGATTGATATCAAAGTCGTATTCAGATAAGAATTGAAGCCATCTTTTTTTCCTGGCATTCAAATTTGGCTGATCAAAAAGATACTTCAGAACACTATGGTATTTTCTTAATTCAAATCTCTTTCCCATGAGATAATGTTTCAACATATTCAATTCATGAACAATGGAAACAAGCTCCATGTCATGCGTGGCATAGTTCCTCTGATGCTCCTTAATATTTCTAGACTCATAACAAATGACATGTCCATTTTGAGTGAGGACTCCATGAATTCCTTCCTTCCATGCATGTATGCATACAAAAAATTCTCATTTGGGTCAACAATCTTCAAAATAGGTGCTCTAGTAAGTAATTCCTTTAGGGAATTAAATTTGTTTTCACACTCAGGTGTCCATTCAAATTCCATTCCCTTCTTTTTGCAAAGAACTGACGGGATGAGAAATATTAGAGAACCATTCTATAAACCTTTTGTGGTAACCAACTAACCCCATAAAATATATGACTTCTCAAACATTCGTTGGAACTGGCCATCCTCTAATGGCTTGAATATTCTCAGGGTCTATTGCTATACCCTATTTTGAAATAATATGCCCCAAGTAATGGATCTGTTCTTGATAAAAAAAACACTTAGTCATCTTGGCATACAATTGATGTTCTCTAAGAACTTGCAGTACTAGCATTAGGTGATTGTCATGCTCTTACTCTGACTTAGAATCGAGAAGTATGTCATCTAGGAATACTATGACAAAATTATCCAAGTAATTTTTAAATATGTCATTCATTAAGCACATAAAGATAGATGGTGCATTGGACAAGCAAAATGGCACCACTACAAACTCCTAATGGACATATCTAATTCTAAAGGCTCTCTTATGGATGTGTTCTTCCCTAATTATTACTTGATGGTATCCTGATCTCAAACTCAATATTTGGAAATATTGTTTCTCCGCTTAGTTGATCAAAGAGGTCATCAATTCTAGGTAGAGGAGACTTGTTTTTTATAGTATACTTATTCAGCTGTCGAAAGTCAATACACGACCTCGAGGTTACATCTTTATTTTTGACAAAGAGTATTGTTTCTCCCCAAGGTGAAACACTTGGTCGTATGTACCCATTCTTCCACAATTCCTCCAACTGCATTTGTAATTATTTTAACTGTGTTGTTCTCATTTTGTAAGGTGGTTTTGACACTAGGGAACCTCTTGGCTCTAGATCAATAGATAAAGATATCTCTCTTTTTGGTGGAAACCCTGGTATTTCTTAGAATACATCCTCGAATTCTTGTAATATTGAGAAATATTCAAGGCTTGACCCCTTTGTATTTTATGGCTCGTCCACATGTGTTGCATCAAATTGATACCCTTTTATGAAACACCTCTTCAGCCGCAAGGATGAAATATCCCTTATGGAGATGTATCTTGGAACTCTTTTCACCGTGCTCTATTTTCCATCTCCATAAGGACATGTAAATGTCTTGCTATGACAATATAGCACAACATGATTCTTGTCCAAACAATCCATTCCAATTAGAATATCATAATACCTCAATGGTATGATATTTAGATCAACATAGTATTCACACCATTAATACTTATGGAACAACTTCTGACCATATCATGGATTCTCCTTTTGGTTCCAGTGGCCATTTGAACCAAACATGATTTCCCAATATTAATTTTCTCCAAATGTAATCTATCCACTATTTTAGGATCAATGTAACAATGACTTTCCCTTCAATCAATTAAAATAGAAACATAATGATTTATGATCTTACCTTCTACCTCGATCATGTTGGATTGGTATTATCCCTGTCGATCATCTAAGGCTACATAAATCCTTCCCATGTCTTCGACTGTTGCAGCCTCTTGGATGTTGCACATAGTCTTCACTCTATCCTTTCTGTGTTGGCAATCCTTGTGAACGTGATCTTCTTTACATCCCCAACACTGGATTGGTAGTATTCCCATTAATCCCAAGGAATCTTCATTATTGGAATCATCCTTAGAATATTGGTATTAATGATTTTTATTAGGCTCATTTCTATTGAAAGGAGGTTTGAATCCCTTCCTCCTCTAATTAGACTTCGCCTTCTTCTTATCCTTCCAATATTTTTGCATGGAATCTCTACCTTGGCCTTGCTCATACAAGTATTTGTGTAGCGTCCTAAACCATCCATGCCGAACTATGCTACGCCAGATAACTCTTACTTTTCTCTCTCTGCAGAACATACTGTAACATACCCAATATGAAACTGATCTATGCCACATAAATTTTTTGAACTGCATGCAATTAAAACATACACACACAGAAATCTTGTAGAAGCATTATATATAAAACATAAACATACAAATAAATCTGTAAGTACATAGATTCACACGAAAATAACAATAAACATATACATGTAGCATATACAGGAAATACCCATAAATATACAAATAGTCATAACCACACATAAGATAAACCCATGAAAATACACATGTAAATAACAATGCAACATCTAATTTATCACACAATTGGCATTTATCTTGGTAAGAATGTCACCAACTACGTGCAAACCTTCCATGAACCTTCCAGACTTAGACCACACTGTTCATCACTCTCAATAGTGAGTCACCCCTAAGTTGGGACTAAACTCCACCCAGGTAAATGGATTCCTAACTAGGCTAAAGGATTATAGATAGCAAGAAAGACTCTGTCTCAGGTGACAACTCAAACTAACAACCTACAGTCCCTCATTCCCCACATGCCTGTCCCACCCCAGGAAGTGTGCCCCTTCTTTGCTCAACAGTCCTTCGGTTGCCCTAGTTCCCTTACAGGTTTTTAGCAACAGACCAGACAGTAAGTCTCAGAGCATTGTAGTTGTAGTTCAACACCTTCATGAAATCAATCCCGAACAATTATCTCACCTAGATAATTGCTCACAGGCCTGAAAACCCTCTTCTGCAGTCCATCTCCCAAGCTAACCAACTACATGAGCACAAAAATGGCTATATATATAGGTTCAGGTACAATCATGAAGATACGAAACATAGCTCAATGGGTGTGTACATGCTCATGGACGATTGACTGGATGATTGAATGGTGGAAAGAATTATGGGAAATGAACTAAGTCCCAAAAATATGTATGCATGTCCCCAACTTGACACTTGTGATGTTGGGAGCTACTTTGGCCCAATTGTCCCCAACATTAGAACTTAGGATAAAATAATTATCCATACTTTATGATTTAAGAAATATTAATATAATATTCATTTTTAGCTTAAGCTCCCTAGCTTAACCCTTTTTCCTTAAATTTTAGGCCCCTCTCTTTCCCTAACTAGTGGATTTTAGTCCCCCATTGTTATAACCCTAAAATGCACCATACAGGTTTACCCGGCATCAGGCCAACTCATGCCTCTTCCTAGCCAAAGCCATGTTGAACAAATCCTCAAAAAACCTTCTAAAACAAGAAACCCGCGCCCTAACTTCTCACTGGGCGCGGGCAACCACTTGCTGTCCTTTTACTGCACGCGGGCATCCGTGGGCTAGCCCAAAACAACCCGCGGGTACCTAACAAAGCAAAAAATCAGGAAAGTTTCCGCCGGGACACGAGGCTTTTTGTCAGTTAACTGGAAC
>ML776732.1:575549-607902 GCA_009831015.1 Picea engelmannii
CAAAGAAACTCTGTCAAATTGCCAAGCCAGTTTTGTCCCAACCCTTTAGCTTTGCCTCAAGCTTTAGGAGAAACTCAAGAAGCAGCAGTTGGAGGACAAAAGGAAGAGGAAGAGCCCAGGATCAGGATCGTGGAACGGTGACCAGCCTTAGAAATCATTGTAAGTTGATTCATATTGAAGCTAATGAAAAAGATACTTTTCCCGTCCCGAACACATGAATCTCATCTATGTTATTTGATTTGTGTTTTATCTCTAACCCCATAATAGATCAGTAGCATGCACGCATAGTATTGTTTTGATTGCAGGAAGCTTTGTGGAAGGAGCAGTAGCAGCAAAAGGACAAGAAGCTCAACGGAGGATCTACTTTAGCCGTCGGAAAAAGGTTGGTTTATTCTTCTCTTGTGTGCATGTGAAAAAGGGGGTTTCAGATTCAGGTAGAAGGTTAAAAGTTAAGTCTTGAGGGTCATGATCTGCGTATAAGATTAGAGCCCTAGCTTATTAGTCCGTAGGGTAGAATACCCCACAACACACGTACTCTTTTATCATGGTCGGTTTGTGCGCAGTGATGTATTTTATATTAATCCTAAGACATTTACAAAAGTAGGTGCAGTGGCCTTTAACAACTAGGCTCTCTGGCCTAATCAAAACATAAGCATCCTAGCTTATAATAATGGCTCACAAACCTATAAAGCACAACATATACACATAAGGCTCTCTGGCCTCAAAATCATGCACACTCAAGTTGTTGCACACAGTATCCAAGAATGTACACACTTCCTCATTTTAATGCGCAGTACAAGCACACACTATGCCATGAAATGTGCATACAAAATGATATCAAACAACTCACTAGATTAAGTACATTTGTATTTACATTTACAATTGGGTTCATCCTTAGGGATATTACAATCCCCTCCCCTTATTTATGCGTTTCCCATAGTGCATCATGTACCCATGTACAAAAAAAATTCAAAAATGCTCAAAACGATGCGGGTATTGTGCATGCATTACATCATCATTCTTTGAAGTAGCTTCCTCAAGGTTGTACGAGGTCCATTGTACCTTTACAAGACCTATAGCTTGATTCTAGAGCTGTTTGATTTTTCGATCCAGAATGCGTACCATATGCACTTGAAAAGCACCTTCTTGCTCCATCTGAATCACATTCCAATCAATAGCATTATTAGCATCAGGTATATATTTCTTGAGAAAATATACATGGAATACATTATGAACAGAAACAGATGTAGACAATGCAATCATATAAGAAACTGGACCAATCCTCTCTAGGATTTCAAATGGCTCACAATAGTGAGCTGCCAACTTTGAACAATTTCCCAACTTCAAGGAACTTTTGTTGGACCTCACTTTCAAGAATACATTATCACCTACTTTAAATTCCCTGTGAGTTATGTCCTTATCATAATAATGTTTATGCCTATCTTGGGAAGCCTTTAAATTTTGTTTTATTTTTATCATTTTCTCTTCCATTTCCCTGAGAAAATCTAGCCCAACCACTACTCTTTCTACTGGGTTATCCCAACTTACTAGTGTGTTGCACTTTCTTGTATAAAGTGCCTCAAATGGGCACATCTTTAGAGATGATTGGTACCCATCGTTATAAGCAAACTCTACCAAGTGTAGGTAGTATTCCCATCTTGATGGTTTATCCATCACATACATCCTCAACATATCTTCAGTCACTTGATTCACCCTCTCTGTTTTCCCATCTGATTCTAGATGATAAGATGTACTAAAATTCAAATTTGTTCCAAATCCATTAAATAACCCTTTCCAAAATTTTGAGGTAAATTTTGGATCTATGTTAGACACAATTGTCTTGGGTATGCCATGTAATCTAGCAATTTCCTTCATATACACATTAACAATGTTCGTTGCCTTGTGAGTGAGCTTAACTGGGATGAAATGGGAAGCTTTAGTAATCTTATCCACCACTACCATGATAGAATCATGTTGCGTGTTTATTCTGGTAAGCTTAGTGATGGAATCCATGGTTACAACTTCCCATTTCCACTCAGGAATGGGTAATGGTTGTAGAAAACTAGTTGGGTGTTTATGCTTAGCCTTTACCTTGTGACATTCCAAACATCTTGCAACAAAATCAACAACCTCTTTCTTCATGTCTGGCCAATAAGATTAGTTGTTGACAACAACAATAGTTTTATGATATTCTAGGTGCCCAACATAAGGCACATTATGCATTTCTCTGAATATCATATTTTTCAATTCCTAATAATTTGGTACATAAATTCTTCTCCTGTATATGAGAATTTCATCATTATCTAGCTTGTATTCTTCAATTTTCTACTGCAAAATACCTTGTTGTAATTTTTCCACTAATTCCTTGTATTGCAAATCTGATTTGGCAGCCTCTGTAATTTTGTCTTTCAAATCTGATTGGTACATGCTAATGGTTGTATCATTCATTTCATGTACTCTTATGCTGAGTGCATCAACCACTTTGTTCTCTTTTCCCTTGATATGCTTTATATCAAAGTCACATTCACTTAGAAATTCTGACCATCTGCTTTTCCTAGCATTTAGAGTTGGCTAATCAAATAAATATTTCAGACCGTTATGGTCTATTCTTAGCTCAAACCTTTTCCCCATTAGGTAGTGTCTCCATTTCCTCAAGGCATGCACTATGGTTGCCAACTCCAAATCATGAGTGGCATATTGTCTTTCATGCTCCTTTAACTTCCTTGATTCATAACATATAACAAACCCATTTTGATGAGAACTCCACCAACTCCCTCTTTACATGCATCGGTGCATACAATGAAGTCTTCATTTGGGTCTGTGATCCTTAGTATTGGAGCCCTTGTTAATAATTTTTTCAAGTGTTGGAAACTCTTTTCACAATCCAATGTCCACTAGAACTTCACACCTTTCTTTTGTAAGGAAGTGATTGGGTGTGCAATATTTGAAAATTCTTCAATAAATCTCTTGTAGTATCCTGCAATCCCCATGAATGATCTGGCCTCTGTCACATTCTTTGGCACTGACCATTCTCTAATGGCTTCTATCTTCTCAGGATCCACTGCTATCCCATCCTTAGAAATGATATGCCCCAAATAATGAATTTCTTCTGATAAAGTGAGCACTTGCTCAACTTGGAATACAACTGATGCTCCCTTAATACTTGCAACACCATCCTCAAATGATGCTCATGCTCTTCTTATGACTTGGAATATACAAGTATTTCATCCAAAAAGACAATGACAAACGTGTCTAAATATTCTCGGAAAACACCATTCATTAAGCACGGGAAAACAAATGGTGCATTTGACAACCCAAATGGAACCACTGTGAACTCATAATGACCATACCTTGTCTTGAAGGCAGTCTTGCTGATATCTTCCTCCTTAATCCTTATCTGATGGTATCCATACCTGAGATCTATCTTTGAAAATATCTTTCCATCCTTCAATTGATCAAAAAGATCATCAATCCTTGGTAGAGGATACTTGTTCTTAACAGTCACTTTATTCAACTATCTGAAATCAATGCACAATCTTAATGTTCCATCTTTATTCTTCACAAAAAAGACTAGGGCACCCCAAGGTGACACACTTCGGCATATATACCCCTTCTTTAGAAGCTCTTCAATTTTCATTTTCAAGTCCTTCAGCTCTGGTGTACTCATTTTGTAGGGATTCTTTGACACTGGAGCTGCTCCAGGCATTAAATTTATAGAGAAATCAATATCTCTCTTTGGGGGTAGTCTTGGTACCTCCTTGAGCACATCTTCAATATTCTAGGACTGCATGATCTTCCAAATTTGGTTCCTTATCTTTAAGTGTCTCTTCCATATGTGTCGCAAATATTTAACACCCTTTTCTATAACATTTCTTTAGCTGCAATGCTGAAATTTATCTGATGGTTACTGCCATGGGAATTCCCTACACTCTTCTTAGGCTCCCTTCCTCACCAAAGCAAGTAAATTCCTTGTTATGATAGTATAGGATGGAATGATTCCGGTCCAACCAATCCATCCCAATTAGATAGGCATAGGAACCCGAAGGCAAGATGTTCAAATATGCCCTGGTGTTCAATCCATTCATGTCCATAAAACATGACTTGACCATCTCATTTACTTTTCTTTTGGCTCCTGTAGCCAGTTTCACCAACCAATATTTTCCATTCTTTCTTCTTGGAAAATGCAAACTTTCCACCATATTAGGATCTATATAACTATGACTAGCTCCTGAATCAATTAAAATAACAATGGTTTGGTTGTTGACCATACCTTCCACTTTAGTCATATGAGATTGATACTCTGCTTTCTTGTTGTCCAGAGCTGTATAGATCCTTGGCACATTTGTACCCATCTCCTCCACTATTTCAACTTTCTATACATTGTGAACAATTCTCATGTTTTCACCTCTATGAGGACAATCTCTAAACACATAATCCCCTTTACGACCGCAACATTGAATAGGTGGCTTCCTTGGCCTTTGACCCCCTGTCTCAATCGTTCTAGGCTCTCTAGAAGTTTTCTATTCATGTGGATTATTTATGAAGAAGGGTGGCTTAGATCCCTTCTTCCTATGATCCACCTTGAATTTGTTTTTGTCTTCCCAGAAATTTTTAAAATTTGGTCTTTCTTTTTTCTGATCCTAAAGGAATTTAGCTCGCCTTATGGTTTCCTCCAATGTCTTGATATCATCATACTATATTTTGTCACTAATAAATGATGGAAATCCACTCAAATAACTATGAATCTTAGTTGTCTCATCCTTAATGAAAGAGACATACCTCAACAGTTCTAAAAACCTTCTCTCATATTCATCAATGGTCATACTCCCAAGCTTGAGTTAAAAAAACGTTTTCATTTTCTTGTCATAGTATCTCTTAGGCAAGTATTTCTGCTCAAAATGCTTTTTGAATTCCCTCCAAGTGACACTTTTCTCTTTAATTTCCCTTGAGTTGATAGATATAAATTATACCTTCTACATGAGAATAATAATTATGCAATTGAAAATACTTTCTCATGCCCAACAACCATGTCTCTTCACCTTCATCCTTCTTGTGCTCACCATCAAATGTAGTAGGTTTGATTTTGTTCATTTATCCTCATAGCTCATCCATCCCAAACCTGTTTTGCTTTCTGACAGGGGATGGACTTGAGATTCTATGTGATTTATTATTGGAATGCCTTGGGGAGTGGTGGTGATGTCTGCTAACACTTATGGCTCTTCTTTTCTCATTAGAAGGCCTGTGACTTCCTGATTTGCTTAAGCCACTCTCCTTATCCAATTTCTTTTCTATTATGTTCCAACTCTCCAATAAATTCATGTTGAAGTCATCCTATTGCTCCTTGGCTCTCATAAGACTTTCATTATCATCTTTATGGATTTGGACATCCTTCTCTAAATTTTTAATGGTCTTAGCCATATTCATGTTTTCATTCCTTCCTTCTCCATGTCGATTGGAGTTTGTTCCTTCAATGCCCAAATGGACATCCATCCCTCTAATATCATCCTCCTGACTATAATTCCCCTGTACATATTCCATTACTATGGACTCTAAGTTGATCTTGATCTGATCTATTGTTGTTAACTCTACAAAATGTGCAGCCAACAAAATTTTGTCAGGCTAACGGTTTCATCAATTTCATGAAAATATGAACCATTCTAATTCAATAATACATATCATAATTATTTCTTTAGATTTCCTGGAAAAATTAAATTCCCGATCAATTTTCTAGGTGGATATTTAGTTTCCACTGTTCAATATATTTCCAACGCCTCCTCCCATGCTCGATTCAGAGTCTTGAGTGGAAAGTTATGGCTTAATTAAAAATTGCCAATTAATTTTTCTATTCATTTTTCAGCTTGGCACAACTCTACATTGTAAATCTGCAATTCCGCATGTACTCCATTGGATTTTTCATAGGAGCTCAATTGGGTTTCCGTGTATACATATTATAGACACTCTATCCAAGTTTCACCTTGTTCTGGGTTCTTGGCTGCTAGTTACAACCTGTTGAAGTTCTAGGTCAAAATACCATATTGTAACTGATATACCATAGGTACCTTCTTTTCCATATTAAACATATTTATCATGCCCATAAATTTAATTTAAATCTGGGAATGTCTTCTATGGCTCAATATATTTCCATTGACTACTCATATTCCTCAATATGATTCTGCAGCATAAAGTTATGGCTCTTTGAAGTTAGTTGGGTCTTAAAATTTACCCTTCACTGTTTGTGTTGTAACTTTCTCAAAAATGCTTCGTTTGACGAAAAATTTACACCATTAGAAAGCTCTATCCGAGCTCTTTTATTTGAGATGCAATGATAGAATGTACCATTGGTACACCTTTATCTAATTCTTTTTGAGTTGTTAAAAACTCTCGTAAGGGCCTCAAAAGCACGTTGCAAAAATATGACGTTCAAATGATATAAAACATCAAAGAAAATCACTGGTTTTCTGTTGTTGTTCACCTTTCAAACAACTTCGGGTGCACAAATTTCAATCTATGCACCCGTATTCACCATGCACAAAAACATCAAAAGGTAAATCATGTTTCACGCACCTATAGCCATTGCGCATCATTTCTCTGTCGTGCCAATAACTTGCACACACTACTTTTATGTCACACACCAATATTCACCGTGCATAGTTTTGGTTCTTGCACTATTACCTATTGTGCATAGTTTTTGTATCATGCGCTGATATTACGCGTGCATTATACTCTACATGTTGTACCATGCCAGAGTTTAGTACATCTCCACTGTGCACCAAACTCTGTGCGCACTACTAACTAAATTGTCCCGTGACAACATATACTACATTGTGCGCACACTAGAAAAACTCCTCTGTTCTCTACCAATATTGCGCTCACCACTCACGTCATTATTATGTGTGTGCACACCACACAATGCTAAATTTATCACACAGTCTTGTACTCCAACATTTTTCCATGCAACGCCGAAATTTAGCACGCACACTTGAACACTAACATTTTTTTGCGTGTGCACCAACACACTAACATTTTTCCATGCGGTGCCGAATTTTACCTATCACAAGATTTTCACTATGCATCAAGTCCTCATGAATCTATTGTAGAAATTGGGGATTTTGGCTTAAAATTTTCCCCAATTTACCATCGACATTCTGCAACCATGAAATTTGTTCAATTTCACCCCGATAACACCCATTCAACCTATGCAACAACAAATAGTTGTCAGTTGACATTTCTGGAACGAATTTATCCAAAATAAATTGGCGAATTGAGAATTAACCACTAAACTCACTCCATTTGTCATGTCTTCACTGTAAATTCAAATTTGGCCCATTCTAGATCCGAATTTTCTAGAATAAATATCAAATCAATAATATCTCACCACATGGCCAAATTTCTCAATTTTCCCATGAATTTAACAACAGAAATTGGGGATTTTTCCCAATTCTGCCCAATTGTTGTTACTTTTTACCATGGACACTCTATAACTTAAAATTTGGCAACTTCGAAATAAATCCTCTATGACATTTCTCTTCAACACAAATTTCTCGGCCCATCCAGGATCAATGTCAAAAACGAAAGCTCTGATACCATATTGTAGTGTTCCCGACCATGCATGCCAGACCACACTATGCCAAAGAACTCTTACTAATCTCTCTCTGTGGAACATACTATAACATACCCAGTATGCAACTGAGCTATGCCACATAAATTTTTCGAACTGCATGCAATTAAAACATACACACACATAACTCTTGTGAAATAATTATATATAAAACGTAAACATACAAATACATCTGTAAATACACAGATTCACACAGAAAAAATAGTAAACATATGCATATAGCATATACAGGAAATACCCATAAATATACAGACAATCATAACCACACATAAGATAAACCCATGAAAATACACATGTAAATAACAATGCAACATCTAATTTATCACACAATTGACACTTATCTAGGTAAGAATGTCACCAACTGCATGCAGACCTTCCACGAACCTCCCAACCTTAGACAACATTGTTCATCACTGTCAACGGTGAGTCACCCCTGAGCTGGGACTAAACTGCACTCGAGTAAAGGGATTCCTAACTAGGCTAAAGGATCATCACAACAGGAAAGACTCCATCTCAGGTGTCAACTCAAACTAATAGCCTACAATACCTCATTCCCCACATGCCTGTCCCACCCTAGGAATTGTGCCCCTTCTCTGCTCAACAATCCTTCGGCTGCCCCACTTCCCTTCTAGGATTTCAGAAACAGGTCAGACAGGAAGTCTCAGAGCACTGTAGCTATAGTTCAACACCTTCAAGAAATCGATCCCCAACAATTCTCTCACCCAGAGAATTTATCATAGGCATGAAAACCCGCCTCTTCAATATCCCACAGGCCTGACAACCCACTTTTGAAGTCCATCTCCCAAGCTAACCAACTATAGGAACACGAAACTGGCTATGGATATAGGTTCAGGTACAGTCATGAAGATACAAACGATAGCTCAATGGGTGTCTACATTCTCATGGATGATTGACTTGATGAATGAATGATGGAAAGAATGATAGGAAATGAACTAAGTCGCAACAATATGTATGCATATCCCCAACTTGACACTTGTGATGTTGGGAGCTACTTTGGCCCACTTGTCCCAAACTTTAGAACTTAGGATAAAATAATTATCCATACTTTATGATTTAAGAAATATTAATATAATATTCATTTTTGGCTAAATCTCCCTAGCTTAGCCCTGTTTCCTTAAATTTTAGGCCCCTCCCTTTCCCTAACTAGTGGAGTTTAGTCCCCCATACTCTTTTATCATGGCCGGTCTACACCCAACGATGTATTTTATATTAATGTTGAGACATTTACAAAAGTAGGGGCACTGGCCTTTAACATCTAGGCTCTCCAGCCTAATCAAAACATAATCATCCTATCTTATAATAACGGCTCACCAGCCTATAAATAAAAACATATACACAAAAGGCTCCCTGACGTCAAAATCGTGCACACTCAAGTTGTTGCATGTGGTATCCAGGAATGTACACACTTCCTCATTTTACTGTGCAGTACAAGTGCCCACTATGCCATGAAATGTGCATACAAAATGATATCAAACAACTCACTAGCTTAAGTACATTTTTATTTACATTTACAATTGGGTTCGGCCTTAGGGATATTATAATTTGTCCTTCCTGATAGCCTCAGTCAAGGTCTTGGGCTCATCACACTGAATCCTTTCTTTGTAAAAGGCTGACAGTCCACTCAAAAACCTGTATATCTTTACCTTTTCATCGTTTATAATCTCAACATACTTTAACAACCCCAAGAAATGCTTCTCATACTCTACCATAGTCATGCTTCCAAGCTTGAGTTCAAAGAACTCTTGCATTTTCTTGTCATAGAAATGCTCTAAGATGTACTGCTTCTGGAAATACTTCTTGAATTGTTTCAAAGTGATCCTATTCTCATTAATATGTTAAACTTGCTTCAGTTTATCCCAACACATTGCAGCTATCCCATGCAAGTGGTAGGTAGGAACTCTAGCTTCTAGATTTGATGAATAGTTGTGCAATTGGAAAAATATCATGAGTCCAAGAAACCATGCTTCAACATTGCCCTCCCTTTCTCTTTCACCATCAAAGGATGGTGGCTTGAGCTTCCTCATCTCTCCTTGCAAATTGTCCACCTCATGTATTCTTCTTTGGTGCCTAACAAGAGGCACATCTGGATTGCTTAAGGAATATCCAGTTTCATAAAAAATTATTATTGATTAAGGAGGTGAGTGGTGTCTATGAGCTTTGCTAGCACTTATGGAATAACTCGCTCTTCCACGATCATCTCTTCTTTCATGACACCCACCTTCTTATTATTTCCTTCAGTTATTCTTGGCTTTAATTTGAAACTGATTTAAGCTTTGAAAGACTCAAGCATTTATCTAAATTTTCTCTCTCATTAGCCTCTTATTTTATTCCTTGTAGCTCTGTACTTCAATTTTCAGGCTCTTCATAGTTTCTAGCAATGTCTCTTTCTCCCCTCTGTCCTTGCATCCATTGGATTTTTTCTATGCATTCCCAATTCTAGTATTATGGCCTTCGAATTATTTATAATGAATGGAGGCTCCCTCGCCTTCTTCCATTTCTTCAATATGCATTATGAGTTGATGTGTTTAAATCCCTTAATTCTACAAATTGTGCAAGTGACCATTTTGTCAGAATTAATCATATGATAAATAAAGTTTGTCGATAATGCTACAGATCCTTCCAACTTGTGAAGAATATATAAGAATAACACTTCCATGTTATCCTTGGGCCTATACAAAAATCAATTCTTCATAGGCACTTCCTTCAAACCACTTTCCCAAGTGACCATGGCTCAAAACTGTAGGACAAAGTCTTCCTGGCATTTTTCTATGTTAGAATTACTATGTCATAGATCGTGTGGTTGAAAATCGATCGAGGAATGAGATGAATGGTCAAAATGAGCTCTGGGACTCTAGCTTTGGGAGTTCCATACTGTCCATACTCTCAACTCTTCTAGAGTGCCAAGTCTTCAGACTGGAGGATCTATTGCCACGTACCCTGTCCCGATCGACAATTAGGATTTCCCTCGCAACTCTAGGCTTCAGGGATTTTCCAGGTGCCTCTCCAAAGATCTATTGGAGTGCCAAAATATCGGAGGTCCTCTCCTTCCTCCATGTATCACCTCCCAATAAAAGGTGAACATTAACTCCAGGCTTCAAGAGTTCTTGACCCAAGAAACCTACACTCAAAATATTCAGACTACAAAGTCTCCAGAGCTTGGAATATTGTGCCATGTGTCTACTGTAATAAATGGTTGAGATGGACTCTAGCCTTCGGGACTTTAGGAGTCCTCATCCACAACTTCTTATGCTCTGAATCCTTTGAAGTTCCAAGTCTCTAGAATATGGGATCTGCTTCCATCTGGAAGAAAATGAGGCACAAACACATGGTCTTATCTGATGGGAAACATGTTTCATATAATAACTGGCACAAACGATCTTTGAAAAACATGAAACACAGTGACACCTCGAAATATTCAAGTGTGTCTGCATCACTCTAGGTGATGTTATCAAGCCACATCACCCCAATGCCTCATGACTTCAGGACTTCAAAAATTCTGGAGACTACTCCCCACTACACCACAAATCCCCTAAACGTCAAACTCCGGAATCGGCTAATCTACGGACACATGTCCTCAAACATGAACAGTCTACATTTACTTCTAGGTTCAAGACTTCATAGTTTTTTCTCTTTTGAACACCACCAAACCCCAAGACTGTCGAACGTCGAATTGACGAACCCTTGATAATATTTAGACACGTGTACCCGAATATGAAGGGTCCATACTTACTCTCTAGTTCGGGACTTCAGAAGTTTATTGTTGATCCCCTACCATTGGTGATCAGTGATTGGTGATCGAAGATTTTATTTTTTCGGGAAAGAGAAAAACTTCAACAGAATCTGTCGATCCCCAAAAATTAGTCATCAGTGATCAGATAGTTTCCTTGGTCGATCTTCAACCCTTCACCCAATTCACCGATCCCAAACCATCGACCATGGGTGATTTTTGTTGGCGAACTTCCACACTAATATTTTTGAAAAAATCACAGGTGAATCTGGATCGTTGATATCCCATCTAAAATGATATTAACCATTTGTTTTCTCCAACTACCCAAACAACCGAAATCAATCCAAGTCGTTGATTTGGAAATTCCGCCAAAATTTGAAAACATTCAAATTTTTTAAAAATTTCAAGGATGAATCGGCACCATTGATCCAAGATTGAACACGATCTCAACATTCAATTCTCCAAACTTTGTCCATCATTATAACATCCATTAAAACTTGAATTTGCAACCTTCCAAGTCAAATTTGGCTCTAGAACTCCACAGATCGAATCCATTAACTTATTAAAAAATGCAAGAATCATTCAAGATCAAATCCGTTCATGAATTTGGGGGATTTCACTTAAACACTTCCATTGTTTTCCCCCAAAATTCCCACAGATATATATAAAATATGTAATAGTGAATCTTCTTGATTCACACTTGTTTTGGCCCATAACAGTCTAGTGTTTGAACCAAAATCTCTAATACCAATTTGTAATGTCCCCAACCACCCAATCCAAGAGATGTCGCTATGATCCTTCTCTGTCACCAAACTGTAACATACCCAGCCTCCGATAGGATGACTTGTTACACCAAGAATGAACCTCTTGGTTGATTTGGAGAATCTAATAACACTTAATTAATAAATAAGCATGACCATACATACATGCAATAATCAAGATTCATATGACAAAATAGAATACATGCACAATATATCATGCACAACATTTACTAGAAAGAATGCATATTATAGGTACAATCTGAGGTATAATTATTTGATACATAGCAAAAATAAATACATAAGTAAGGAAACCATAAAAAATAGAACTTATCGTTTATAAAATAAGAAACCAACTGGCCGTAGACCAAGGACTTTCCACCCATCCATAGACATTGTTGTTCCAAGTATCAACAACAATGTCTCCCTTGAGCCAGGGCTATGATTCCACAAGGATGGTTCAAGAGGGTTACTTGGCTTCCCAAACCAGTCAACACTAAAGCTCTGACAGGATTCTCCAACACTCATAGCAATCCAAGTACCCAACTCTCTTCTACCCAGCCTGCACCACCCAAGAAAATATACCTCCACCCTTCCCTTCCACGTAGTCCCTCAGGAAGTTCCTCTACATCCAGGGCTCTAGTGCAGCTAGTCCACAATATCCATGTTGGGACTCTCACGACTTGTAGTTGTGATAAAATGTTATCACATGCCAATCATCTCAAACATGCATGCCTCAAATCATGGTTGGACTACACCAGAAATATCTATAGAAAACAAAATCATGGCTACCCTTCAACAGTTTATCTTCCTTTCCCAATCCAAGACACCAAAAATGAGGAAGGATGAGTGAGTGAAGGAATGGATGGAGTGAATACTCCATGAGAGAGGATGAACAATGATGAAAATGGGTGAATGAACACATGAGGTGAACAACAAAAACACCAGAATGGGGAAGAGAATGAGAGTATTTTCCAATGGGAGAACGTACCCCTTCCACAGACCAGGAATGAGTTTTTGCAATTTGTGGGGATCAAGAACCTCTTGGCCTTCCCCAAAGAGCTCAAGTAAATGATCCCCCCCCCCCCATTACACAAAATAGGTAATATAAAATAATAAGAACTTAGCCCCTCAATCCCCCTCTCTTGTGGAATCATAGCCCACTATAACTCTAGTCCTTGTCCATCTAGTGGACAACGATGTATTTATTATTAATAATGATCAAAACATTACATTTATTAGGCACACTAGCCTTTTCATAATTGTTTGGGCACTCTAGCTTCTCAACAATGTAACAATACATTATTTAAAATGGGGGCTCAAAACCCAGGGTGTTACATATCAACTCAAAGGTAAAATAATCAATGTGGTGGGACCAGTTTGTGCAGGTGCAACACATTGATGTGAATAAAATTACTTGGAGGGAGTTCAAGAAATTTTTTCAAAAGAAGTACCTAACCAAGTGTTATTATGATAAGAAAATGGAGTTATTTGAACTTAATATTGGGAATGCTACCATAGATGAGTATGAAAGGAGATTCTTAGAGATGTTTAAATATGTTCCTTTCATCAAGGATGAATGGGTTAAAATTCATAGGTACTTGAGTGGGCTTCCATCATTCATTAGTGATAATAAATAGTATGATGACCCCAAGGCATTGGAAGAAACTATGAGAGGCAAGTGTCTCTATTATCATCATAGAGGAAGACCTAATTATCAGAAAGATTGGGAATACAAGAGGAAAGAGAAGATTGAGTAGAGGAAGAAGGGGACCAAGCCACCATTATTTAGAAATATTTATGAGGGAAAACCAACTTCCAAGGTGCCCATAATGATGGAGACAATGGGGAAAAGACTAAGGAAACAACCAATGAAGTGTTGGGGATGTGAGGGAGATCACATGTACATATATTTCCCTCATAGAGGTGAGAAAGTGAGTACTTCTCAAATTTTACAACAAGTTTACATAGTGAATGACATGGGAAGAAATGTGCCAAGAATATATGCATCCTTGGATAACAAGCAAGTTGAGTTTCAATATGATAATATTAAAGTGGAAGGTAAGATCAGAAACCAACCCATTGCTATTTTAATTGATTGAAGAGATAATCATAGTTATCTATATCCTTAGATGGTGTAAATATTTCATTTGACAAGAAGAAATCTTGGGAAACCTTGGATGGTGTAGTTAGCTACAATGTCTAAGAGAAAAATTAATGACACGGTTAAGGAATGTCCTATGGACATGAATGGAATGAACAAAAGAGTAGAGTTGAATATCATACCTTTGGGATCCTATGATTTCCTAATTGGTATGGATTGGTTGGAAAAGCATCATGTTGTCATAGATTGTTACAACAAGGATTTTACTTGCTTGGATGAGGAAGGGAACTTGAGAACAATTCAAAGTATTCCAAGATTAGTAACTATCAAATAAATTTCATCCTTGTAGATAAATAAGAGTTTAAGAAAGGGGTGCCAATTATTTTCAACTCATTTGGAGGAGGAAAATAAGGACAAAGTGCCAAATATTGAATAATATGAATTCATAAAAGAGTTTCAACGTGTCTTTAGAGAAATATTGGGGTTTCCACCCAAGAGAGATATCAATAACTCTATCAATATGATACTTGGAGAAGCTCCAATACCCAAGAAATAGGATGAGTACACTAGAACTAAAGGAATTGCAAATGCATCTTGAAGAACTTTAGAAGAAGGGTTATATACGCCCAAGTGTGTCACCTTGGGGTTCCCCGATGCTATTTGTGAATAATAAATATGGAACCTTGAGGATTTTCCTAGACTTCATGCAGCTGAATAAGGTGAGTGTGAAGAACAAGTATACTTTGCCAAGGATAGATGATCTATTTGATTAGAAGAAGGATTCCAAGGTATTCTCCAAGATTGACCTGATATCAAATTATCACCAAGTGATAGTTAAAGAAGAGAACATCAACAAAACAACATTCAGAATGCAGTATGGACATTATGAGTTTAGAGTGGTTCCATTTGGGTTGTCAAATGCACGAGTTGTTTTCATGTGTTTAAGGAATGGTATTTTTAGAGATTGCTTAGATACATTTGTCATTGTATTTTTGGATGGCATACTAATTTACTCTAAGTCGAAAATAAAGAATGATCAACACTTTAGGATGGTGTTACAAGTATTGAGGGAGAATCTGTTGTATGAAAATTTGAGCGAATGCTCATTTTACTATAGGAAGATACATTATTTGGGCCATATCATTTCAAAATAATGGATAGCAGTGGATCTGAAATAGATAAAATCCATTGAATAATGGATAATACCAAGGAATGTCTCCAATGTGAGATCATTCATGGGACTTGCAGGGTATTATAGAAGATTCATTGAAGAATTTTCAAATATTTCACACCCAAGCATATCTTTACAAAATAAGCGTGTAATATTTGAATGGAGTTTTGATTGTGAAAGAAGCTTTCAACACTTGAAAATTTTATTAACTAGTGCACCAATATTGAATGTTTTTTATTCCAAAAAATATTTCAATGTGTGCACTAATGCATGCAAGGAAGGGCTTTGAGGAGTCCTTAGTCAAAATGGGAATGAGATATGTTATTAATCAAGGAAATTAAAAGAGCATGAAAAGCACTATGCTACCCATGAATTAGAATTGGAAGATATAATACATGCCTTAAATATGTGGAGGCATTATCTCATGGGAAAAAAGATTTGATTTGAGGACAGACCATAGTGGTTTGAAATATTTGTTTGGACAACCAAATTTGAATGCTAGACAAATAAAGTGGTTGGAATTCCTAAGTGAGTATGACTTTGATATTAAGAATATAAAAGGTAAAGAGAACAAGGTGGATGATGAACTCAACAATAGAGTGCACATGATGCATGCTATATCCATTATCATGTATGGATCTGATTTAAAGGATAAAATTTTAGAGGATGAAAAATCAGATCACCATTACATGGAGATAGAGGAAAAATTACATCAAGGTAATTTGCAACAAGAAATTAAGGATTGTGAGTTGAGCAAGGATGGCATCCTCATGTAGAAGGGAAGATTTTATGTGCCAAATATTCAGGAAATGAAACTTTGGGTATTAAGAGAGATGCATAATGTGCCTTCTGTTGGGCACCCAGCTTACCAGAAAACAACTTTAGATGTCAAGAGCCAACAGTATTAGCCATGTATGAAGAAGGAAGTGGTTGATTATATAGCTAGATGTTTGGAGTGTCAGAAAGTCAATGTTGAGCACACACACCCAACTAGTTTTCTACAACAATTGTCCATTATTGAGTGAAAATGGGAAGCAGTAACAATGAATTTCATCACTAAAATTCCCAGAACAACCAAGAAGCACGATCTCATCATGGTGGTGGTGAATAAGCTTACACAGTATTCCCATTTTATTATAGTGAAGCTAACTCATAGGGAAGCCAACACTGCTCATATTTATAAGAGAGAAATTGCTCAACTACATCATGTGCCTAGGAAAATTGTTTCTGACAGAGATTCTTATTTTACATCAAACTTTTGGAAGGGAATATTCAAAGGATTTGGGAAAAATATTAACATTATCAAAACATATCATATAGATTTAGATGGAAAAATAGAGATAGTCAATCATGTGATTGAATATATGCTAAGGATGTGCGTGATGGACAAACCATGAAAATTGGATGACTACCTTCACTTGGTAGAGTTTTCTTATAATAATGTGTTCAGGGATCCTTAAACATGATTCCACTTGAGGAATTTTATGGATGGAAATGCAACACACCAATGAGGTGGGACAACCCAACATACATAGAGGTCATTGGGACATAATTTCTCAGATAAATGGAGGAACAAATTTTGAGCATTAAGAAGAGTTTAAAGGTTTCGTAAGATATGATGAAAATTTATGCAGATAAAGGAAGAACTCACAAAGATTTTAAAGTGGGTGACCAGGTGTTCTTGAAGGTGAAGGTCATAAGGATTTCCTTGAAGTTGGGGAATTGTTCTAAGCTAGAAATACATTATTTTGGGACATCCAAAATCCTATAGAGGATTGGTCATGTTGCATACATTCTTGCACTACCTTCATCCATGTGAATTCATAATGTATTCCATGTATCTTTTCTTAAAACAGATGTACATGATGTTGATCATGTAATTGATTGGAATTTGATTCAGGTGGAGCAAACGGGATAATTTAGAGTACAATACCTGTGCATATTGGATTGAAACATTAAGCATCTTCGAAATAGAGAAGTAGGTATAGTAAAGGACCAATGGATCTAGTACAATCCTAAGGACACAACTTGGGAGCATGAAGATGTTATGCGGGAACAGTACCCACATATGTTTGAATAATTTTGAAGCTTTGATTGTACATGTGTGTATAATGCATCAAGGACAATGCACGAATAATGGGGAGGGTAATGTAATACCCATAGGTCGAACCCCAATTATAATGTACATATAGGCTGGTGAGCCAATATAATTTGGGCCAGAGTGCCTTTGTATATATTTTTTGAGGTAAGTGACTATGTGATTAGGATGGAGATCCTAGATGCAAAAAGGTCAATGAGTCTAACATTGTAAAATGTAATCAAACACGATGATATTAATAAAATGCATCATTGTTGTAGACCAAATAGACAAAAGAGATAGGGGGATAAACTTCACTAGGAAGGGAAAGGCGATTGAGAGTCTAAGAAGAGGGGCTAAGCCAAGGGGGATTAAGACCAAGGAAGTATTACAATTATATTTCCTAAATTTTGATGTCATAAGATATGATTTTATTCTGAGTTCCTAAGAGTGAGGAATGTATCACCAAGTGGAGCACATGTAGTTCCTAGATTGGCAAGTGTTAAGTTAAGGGAATGAAAATATATTGTTGAGAACTTAGTGTAATTCACATCTTTCCCATTCATTCTTACCATCACTCTCTCATGTTCCCTCTCTCATATATCATCATTACTTATACTTTGGAGTCATTTGAGGAGTATTATGATATAATTGAGATGAAGAGGTGGATTTTCAAGCCCGTTTTTTGTTAAATAGGTGGTTTGTTAGGCCCGTGATCTGTTGAATAAGTGGGCTTTCATGCCCGTACAAATTTATTTTTAGGTGAGAGAATTACTATGAATTAATGTACCAAGGTGTCAAGCTGTATCTACAGGGCTCTGAGACTTCTCATCTAGCTTGTTGTTGAATCCTCTAAAGGGAAGTGGGGAAGCCAAAGGACTATTGAGAAGAGAAGGGGAACACTTCCTCTGGTGGGACATGCATGTGGGGAATGAGGGACTATAGGCTATCTTCTTGATTTGGCACTTGATTCTATGTATTTTTGGCAATTGAGAGGCCTTAGCCTAGCTTAGAAAAATGTTTCCCTAATGGAATTTTATCCCTAGCTCGAGGGTGATCAGTTTTTTAGAGTTTATGAGCAACAAAGTCTATGTCTAGGAGGAATGTCTAAGGTATGCATGCAGTTGGTGAATTTGGAGTGAAATATTAGTGTTTTCTATGTATTTTATTTAGTAGTTATGTGACTAAATGTGTTTTTTGTTATGGGTTTTTCTTGTATTACTATGCATGTTTATTTTTATTATGTTTTGTATATTTTTGTACATATGTAGAGAAACGTTGTATTTAAATTATTGGTACCAAAGTTGGTAATTTTGTGGGGAATTTCCCAACATGGGGCTAGGAATGCTATTACATGGTATCAAATAAAACTTCACGAGTTTGTTGTAATGGGGACGTTACAAAGTGGTAGAGGGACTCTGCTCAGTGGTTGGGTATGTTACAGGGATTCAAAAAACTCTTGTATGACTTCTATGGGGGGCATGCCACCCATGCAATATGGTTACTTGTTTGCAAAAAAGAGCCTTTCAATCCTCATAATTATAGGCATGTGCATGAAAATCATATTAGGAGGACCATGTGCCTTACTTGTTTATTTATTTATTTATGGTACATGTCATGCACACACTCTAGACATATGTATTTTTCCACATATTCATTTCCATATAGAATACAATCATTCAAACATGCATTGTATTATATGTACTTAAGACCCAAATTTTTTAGCATTTACTTTTCCTCTGCACAACTATCAGGAAATATATTATCAGTTAAAAGTACTTTATATTTGAGTAACCTCCAATTAGTGGGAAATAGAAATTTACATTATCATTAAGCATGAATATAATCAATTGCTTCCTTCTTTGTGTGACAAGATTCATTAAACATTTAGGGGAATTAATGGTTATTTACCTCAAAAGTGTCAAGAAACACATGTTTGACATATCATACATTTATTTCACGTTTTACCATAACATTGTTGTCCCTAGCTAGGTAGACCTTACAGCTCCCAATAGTAGACCAAATAGGGGGATGGTGGAAGTATATTTCAAGATTTAGTAGAAGGTAACTATGATATTAATGTTATCCCCTAGTTCATTTTCCTCGAATGCATATAACAAAATTCCCTCCCTAGATTGGGTATCCTATAAGAAATCATCCATACCAAACTCTATATCATTTCCTTCATTCCCAACATATGAATAACTAGTGATATTGTTGAGGTTTTGAATTGGTGACTCGGGACATAGTGGGAATTGAATAGGTGGTTGTTTTAACCATTCTCAGTATGCTTCCTCTCCAATCTCTTTTCAAATAGTGACAACCTCATGAATTGACATTGTAGTGGGGCACAATGGTAGATGGTGGACAAGTCACTTGTCATCATAATCCTAACTTTAAAAATATTGAACATTATATCGATAATATTACTAACACAATGCTTATAATACATTCAAACATTACACCAAACAACTATTAGAAGCATGGGAATTTTTTCCCAATAATAAAAATGAACCAAACTGATTTATAAAATAAATGTCAAATTAAGAAATTCATTTACATTAGTTCCATTGGAAATACAAAAATACAATTACTCAATCATCTTTTTCTTATGACCTCTGGTGTTGTCTACATAAAACAAATCAAATTCACGGTGTAAAACCATTCACCCTGGATGGTTTCCTGAAGATTCCATGTCCGGATTGGTAGAGAAAATAATTTGTCTATTTTCATCAAACACATGCTTGTGATATATTTATCCTGATAATATCTTGCATAATTTTTGGATGCTAGGAATATCTTGAGCATCAAAACTTGATCATAAATATTTATCATGCAAAATTCAATGATCAATTATTAAATTGCACATGCATACATAACATAAATTTAATGAGATAAATGAATTACCAATAAAATCTATATGTACTACAATTTGCATGAGAGAAATTGAAGGAGCTCCAAAGATAGGAAATGAGGCACTGAAATATGAAGAATTTTCCATTTGATATTATAATTTTTTTTTTGTTTCATTTGAGACAACCTTCGTCTTGGGTAGCATAGAAAAATATAACGTCAAAACTAACTTTGAATAAATTTTATAACTTGACAAAACACTTAAATAGTCATTGCTTTTTTCTACAATATTGTTTTTTTTTTCCACCCAACTATACAATAAATCTCAAATGAAATAGTTACTTGATCCCTAAAAATATCCTCCTCAAACACATAAAATGTAAATTTGATTCTTAGGTTCTCTCTCACTCTCTTCCTCCTTCCCTCTCTCTCTCTCTCTCTCTCGTTGGCCCTTTCTCACTCTCTGCCTCCTTTCCCACTCTCTCCCTCTTACAAACAAAAGAATTTTAATTGGTTGGATAAAGCATTAATGTAATCACTATTTCGAAATTCAATAACAAAAATATAAAAAATTATTATTATAAAATAATATTTTATTTTGAAATGATTAATTAAACATTTGTAAAAAACAATGAATTAAATTATATACATATCAATGCATTGTATTCTTTTGAACTCACTAGAAAGTGCATTCCATAATATAGACAATGATGTGTTTTGAGGAGTCATACGCATCGGTTCATATTAATTATAGAAATGCACCAGTACATACTATTGATAAAACATATCTCTCCTGAAACAATATAACATACAATAATATTTATTTTTTCAAAATTTCACTATGCTCATGCTTGAAATATATATTGGGGCACTAAAAATAATTTCTTTACTGGTGCATTAGGTTTATTATATGCATCAATATTATGGATATTATTTATTATTTGATTCCTTTACTTTAATATATGCAACGGTGCTTACTAAAAATAATGGCGCTGACCCCCGGATGGGGTGCTAGTGGGTTCCTCGTGGAAAAGGATGGGAGCAGACACAATCCAATGCAACACGAAGCCACGTGATGGGCTCGTGTCGTAGGCTGCCGCCCTCCTAGGAGTTTAATTGGCATTTACATCACGGTAATGGGGCATTAACGCCACCCATTGCACCTTTGCATTTTGTTCAAATGGCTCGGCTCGTCATTTTGGTTATCAATCCCTGTATGCGGTCTATAGGGCTCCTCCCTTCGCAACGTAGACTAGACCTGGCTCGCCCCCTCCGGACTACTGTTGTCCCAGTTACTCTCCTGCACCTTTGGTTAATTATCGTCTAGCCCAGTCCACCTGAGAGCATGAGGGAGCGACTAAGAGGAAGACTGAGGAGGGGCTCTCCCTGGAAGCCCCGTCGACCCTCGATCTCGCCTTCAACTTCACCTTCCACCTGTTCATCCTCCTGTCCTCAGACTCCGTCCACCATCGTCACCTCACCAACTTAGCAGTGTATGCTTTTTAACTCCATGGCTATTATCCCACGAGTGTCGACCTCGCTTCTGAGGTGCCCTCAGGACCCCCAGATGCAGTTCTCAACCACAATGTCGATCCCTGGACCTTTGAGCAATCTAAGCAGCGAACCACCGGTATATGGAGAGTCTAAACGAGCGCGCCTCCTCCCCACGGACCAACTCGATAGAGAGCACATCAGGGATCGAATCGTCATTCTGTATGACTTAGTTTTTGAGCTCAGGCAGGAGGTGGCAGACCTTCAGTATTGCCTGCAAGCCACAGAAGAAAAAGTGGCGAGATTTCTTCAAATCATCTCTTCTATGCACTCAGAGCTCTCCTCGGACCCGGTCGAGTCCGCTCCAAGGGAGGCACCTGATACTTCTATGGGTGCAGGCATGGATAGAATGTAGCGACCAACAGAAGTGAAGCAGGAGAAGGTGGAGCGAAGAGGCCAAGCTGAGGACACTGCACGTGACGAGGGAAAGGAAAAGAAATGGGACGATCAGCCGATGTATATTGAAGAATAACCGTGGACAGAGGACCTCCGAGCCACGTGGATAGGCTATCTGCCAGGTGTTTAGCTCACTAGTGTTGTTTGTCAAGTTTTATAAGGCTCATTGTTTAGAGGGCAGTCAGTTTGAAAATTGTTTTTACTGGACTTATGACTTTCTTAGACATTTGAACTGGGTGGGCTGGCTGGACTGGTTTCCCCTCTGTTGGGGCAGTCTGGTAACTGCAGCCAGTATATTGCTGTATTTTGGTCCCTTTTATCAGCTTTAGCAGGCTCTTAATATAACATATACTTCTTATTTACAAAAAAAAAAAATAATGGCGCTGACATCTGACATCAAATAATCAAAATTTCACTAGCCTTTGGTGGACATGGTAAAGTAGATAATGGGTACTAATTACAAAAGCACTGGCGTGAATGATATATTAAATTCACAAGGTCACAAGATAAATTGATCACATTGGAGATATGTATAACTTAAACTCATTGGGGTAGAAAAATGATAAAATTTATCGGTGCTTCATATGAAAACAAGGAGCAATCGATGTGTAGAAATTATAAGAGCATCAATGCTCTACATACGACGAAAAAGGTAGAGTTGGTATGAAATTTTTATAAATGCTCCCGGATTTTTATTATTATATTAATATCCATGTTGTTTTTATTATATTAATTCACCTATCCATTTTATTATATCAATATGTCAGTGTGTGTTTTCCAATAATGCACTAGTGTGCTTAGACAAGAACATCACCCAAAAAAAACCTTCACTACAACCTCCACCCGCTCAATTTTTTTAGTTATATGGGACACATGATAAAACCTATGCAACCAATAAAGGAGGTTGTATTAGATTTTCTTTTGAAAAAATTTCCAAATTTTGTAAGACTAAAAACCTCCAAAAAAATGTCCTCCAGAAGGTGTTCTCCTTCTAGTGTCAACATATTACACATGAAATGTAATGAACATGATGGAAATTCTTATCATTATCATTAGAAAATAAAACCACTAAATTAATACTAGGAATATCAACTATCATATCTAATGCCAAAATTATCATTAAAATATCCATCTAGTGCAGGGATCTACTTAACAAAGGATCATAAGTACTATGAGTGCCATGTGAGCCTCGTGAGACCAATTGTTTCCTGATTTTTTTATTTCCTCTCTTTCTCTCTCTCCCAAAAATAAGGTTAACATTTCACAAGATATGTATAGTCCCCCTATCATTGTGAATATATTTTAATTGTATTACCATTCTCCCTCTCTTCTATAGGTGATGTCATCAGAGAAAATTCCACAATAATCCAAAATTTAACAATTCAACAATATTAAAATTTACAATTCCAATTAATCCATTGCTTGGAACTAAATACCACCTATATTGTTCAAGAAAACAACAATATTGCCTCTTGAATATTTGAATATACTCTAATGGTTGGCATAAACTTCATACCATTCTCTACAAATAATGAGTACAACCATAGAAAAAATTTCCAACCGCTTGCTAAATTAAAAGTAATTCTCGAAATGCCTCCAAATACTCTTTTAATAATTTTCAATTTCATGGTCATCTCACTAAAAAAAATTAGAATATCATTTACCACTATGGAATGAGAATCTATTTAACGTCCAAAATATTGTAAAGTAAAAAATCAAGGCATATGACACAATGGAAATGTAAAATTTCAATCTATTTCATATTTCCTTAAGCATGATTATCATGTATGTGAGAATTTAATTATTTTATGTGTCAAGGAATAAAGTCACTCAATCATGCAAAGACTCTTTCTATAAAATTTTAACTTTCTCATGAAATTAAATCCTTTACCATTACGTACATACACCAAAATCTCAAATGATAAATTACAATTTTGTTCTCAATAAATATTGGCACATATGTAATCATTCTCTAGGAAATTTTCAAGGAGCTAGCTTCTAATGTATTCTTTTGACAACCTATGATTCTTTATTCTAGATTACAAAATTTACCTATATGATGAATGAATCATGCTTTATATTTTCCTGAAATAAGTCTTGGATATTTAAGCTTTTCACATTCCAATCATGGTATCATTAAAATATCATCCAATTATTCAACATAAAATTCCCCATGATAAAGAACATGTTTATTATTTGTAATATTGTTCATGTCTACACCCACATTATAAAATCTACCCCATCATCGGTTTCTCAACTAACTTCCAAATATTATGTGAGAATAGATGTAGGAGCATCGCTCCAACGCATCATGCACATCAGTAGCCATTGCATCAGTTCACTTGGAGGGATCAAATCACAAAGAAGGATGTGCGAGCTATCCAAATTTTAATGAAATTCAATGTAATTAAATTTTGAGGCTCAAGGAAAGTTGAGCCACTATATTTGTAGAGGCAGAGGCCAAGTGTAAAGTCACCTTTAATGGCTAAAAATAGGAAGATATAGGTCTGATTCAGACTAGATGTTTATTAAATGTAAATGATTGTAATTTAATGTGAGTAGGTGGAGGAAGGCTCGAGGAGCCCCTCTTTTGTAAAACATCCCAATTTATTGAGAGTTAGCATTAGTGAAATTGGCAATTAGGAGAAGAGAGGAGAAGAGAAAGAGATGAAGACTCTGTTGCAGTCCAGTTTTGTGTACATTGTAATCAACATTCAATTTTAATGAAAAAGGAAAATTTCCCTACATATGAATCTTTGTATATTTATCTTTGTGATTTATGTTTGTTTCTAGATGTTTACTATGTGTTTTGTGAATGCTATATGTTTCAATTTGCAACATTAAGAGGAATTAAATGTTTGTATTTTTCTAGGTAGTTTTGGTCTCTTTAGGCTTATGAACATAGTGCACGCCAGAGTAGTTGAAAAATCTATGAAGCCAATGCAAGGAGTGTGTTTTGAACTATGTCTTGAGTTCGAGAGAGAGCGTTCTAGGTGGGAAAACTAGAAAAATTCCTAAATCTCAGAAGGAATAGTGAAAAGTCTACACTTCAAAGTTACTGAACACTCTAAACCTGAGCGTAAGGAGAGCGCAGGGAATTTTTGAGGTCTAAAGACTTCAAAAGAGGAGGCTATGAAAGGACTCTATTGAGTAGGCACAAGGCGTGCGTGAGAAAATTGATTTGATTTTTGTGAGGATATTTATAGCTGGGCATACCAGAGTTATTGAACACTCTAAGTATTTAGTGCAAGGAGTGTGAAAGAACTTTGCTTTGAGTTCTGTGTGCAAGAACATTGCAGTTGTTGAACACTCTGATATCTAGTCAAGGAGTGCACAAAACTAACACACTACTAAAGTGTTGGTCAAATATCAAGAGAACGAGCGCAGAGTGCCAAGAGGGCACAAGAAATAATTTTGAGAACAAAGGGAATGAACCCTTTGAAGTCCAATAACTTACAAGATCATGAGAAACAATGAAAATACACTTAGATACCTACAAGGATAGAAGAGGGAGAGAACCTTATATGGTTCCAGACTAGATAAGTAACACAAGTGTGCACCAGAGCCTAAGTCCATTCAACTTGGAAAAGATCAGGAGGAGTAGAGTTTTAAAAAACACAAGCAAAGTCAAAGGAATTGACCCTGCAGAGAGGAGGAAGATTGAAAGTCCAATCATTTGAAAAATAATGAGAAATCCTTTGTTGGAAGGAAAGCGCAACAACAAAAAAGGGAGGATCTACAACAACCATTGGATCTGCTATTAGAAGTAATTTGGACCATCGGATTCAAGTCCAGACAAGAGGGCGAGTGTGCATGGAGGAGGCTAGATCCCAGTGTTGGGTATGTGTTAAATTATTTTCATGTGTGTGTGGGGGTGCGTCAGATTTGACAACTACATATAGGCACGTTATATTTTTTTGGGTAGTTTTTTCTATTTTAGCGGATTTTTCTATTTTTAGTGGTTTTCTAAGTTAATCTAGGATTAAGGGATTAGGGATTTGGTAGCTATAGAATACCTAAAATGTTGTATATATTCTATGGTGAATGGTGAAATTAATACAATGAAGAGATGAAAGTTGTGGCACCAAGGAAGGTTTTTTTTCTCCCAGTTAAGGGTTTCCAACGTAGATCTTTGTGTACTATGTGTATGAGCCATTGATTGATTTTTGTTTTTCTTAAGAATTTGTATGCATTGCTTTACTTCACAGGTTTAAAACTTAAATGTGGTATCATAGCTCATTTTTGGCTTCAGAGGGATGCATTTTTTGCTGAGGGTTTGGCTTAGTCTTGATAGATCAAGTCTATCTTGGGTCTATGACAAATTTGGGTTTAGTGGGAGATTTTGTAGTGGCGATTCAAGTGTAGAAAAAGGAATGGTGAGCTCTTCTAGAATCAATATAGAGAAGTTCAACAGTAAAAAATTTGAGATATGGAAGCTCAAGATGGAGGACCTTCTTGTAGACAAAGAACAATGGATCATTTTCTAGCCTACAAGTAGGCAGTCTACTAGCACACAGTCTACGGGTACACAACCTACTAATACAAAAACTACTAGTATAGCACCTATTGCTATGTTGAAGGAAGATTGGGAGAAGTTTTTAAGAACCAAACATCAATATAGCATATAAAAACCTCAGACTAAGTACTCAACACCTTGAAAAAGAGAGAATTTCAGATAATAAGCCTCTTTGAGGGGGAAACCTCCTTTTACCCCACATAAATGTTCAAGTACAAGATGATTCCAAATGAAAATGTCTCCTTGGTATATATAAGAGACTAGGAGGTATAATTACAACTAATGGAATAAAGCCGACATAAATAAAATAACATTACTAATGTAATATTCCCCAATTAAGGGGTAATGAGCTAATATTAGGGATTAACATGCCCCTCCCCTTGAGACAAGTGTTGCCTGCAATGCTTGAGTAACTATATATGCTTCTGTATAAAATACTCATCTTCCCAAGTGGAATCTTTAGCGAATAGTTTCCTCCATTTAATGAGATACTATGAAATGGATCTATTCCTTAGCTGGCGATTTCTTGTGTCAGTGATGGCTTCAGGATCCAATATGATTTTTCCTTCCTCATCAAGTTCTGGAAATATAGTTTGAACTGGGATCTTGTCACCTATAACCTTCTTTAAGCATGAAACATGGAAAACTAGGTGTACTTGTGACGATGCAGACAACTCCAAATTGTATGCCATAGTACCAATATTTTGCAAAACCTTATAAGGGACATAGTACTTTGGTGATAATTTATTATCCTTCTTGGCTTGCTTGAGGGACATCTGTTTGTATTGTTGTAGTCTTAAAAACACCCAATCCCCTACTTCAAAAGTTCTTTCACTATGATGTTGATCTGCTTGTTGTTTCATGGTATTTTGTGCCATGGTTAGGTTGTCCTTTAATATTTGGAGAACTTGGTGTTGATGCTCGATGTGATATTCCACTGCTTGAACCTTAGATTTTTCTTTTAGAGAAGAAGTGATGGAAGGAGGGTGGTATCCATAGAGTTCCATAAATGGTGTCATTTTTGTTGTAGTATGAAAGGAAGTGTTATACCACGATTCTGCCAAGGGTAACCATTTGAACCATTGTGTTTGTTTATCAGAGACAAAGAAACAAAGGTAGCCTTCCAGACATTTTTTCACTATCTCGGTTTTTCCATTAGACTGAGGATGATAGGATGAGCTATGAGCCAATTGAGTACCCAAACAAGAAAATAATTCTATCCAAAAATGTCCAGTGAAGATGAGATCTCTGTCACTTACAATAATCTTTGGCCTACCATGTAGCTTTTGAACTATCTCCATGAATGAGGTGGCAATTGTACTAGCTTTGAAGGGATGACAGAGTGCAAAAAAGTGTGTGTACTTGGTTAGTCTATCAACAATCACCATGATGACACTCTTTCCTTCAGACTTCGGTAACCCTATGATAAAATCCATGGAAACCTCCTCCCAAGTGTTGACTTGGGATGGCTAATGGTTGTAGAATACCTGGGGTCTTAATTGTTTCCACCTTATTTTGTTGGAAAACCAAACATTCAGCCACAAAACTTTCAACATCAGTTTTAAGGCCATCCCAAAAAAAATCCTTCTTGACTCTATGGTAGGTTTTCAAAAATCCTGAGTGCCCTCCTACTAGAGAGGTGTGCAATTCCAATGGTGCCTTTTGTTTGATTTAGGAGTTCTTACATAAATATAAGTGATATTTGTACCATAGTGAATCATTTTTCCATGTAAATGTATCTGATGCACTGGAATCCTATTGCATCCTTTGAGTTAGAGTCCAAACTTTTTTGTCATTCTTCCATTCATCCCTTGCTTCTATTATCCAATCAGGTTGGATAAGCAAGATAGCACAAATAAGGGCCTCAACATATTCATCCTTTCTTGAGAGTGCATCTTCCACAACATTTTGATTCCCCTTTTTATAGACGATTTCAAAATCATAACCCAATATCTTGGTTACCCATTTTTGTTGTTCTTCTCAAGATAGTCTTTGTTCCAAGAAGTACTTAAGACTATCATGATCTGTTTTTACCTTGAAGTGCCTACCTATTAAGTAAGGATGCCATTTATTCAATGCATGTAGTATTTCCATCATTTCCTTCTCAAAAATGGGTTTATGTAAGTCCTTTCCCTTGAGTGGTCAACTTTCCAAAGCCATGGGCCTTCCTTCCTACATTAGGACAGCATCAATTCCATTTCCCGAGGCATCACATTCCACAATAAAGGTTTTGTGAAGTCTGGAGTGGTCAAGACAGGAGCTTTACACATCACCTCTTTAAGTTGTTCAAAATATTTAGTTTCCTCTGGAGTTCATGAAAATTCATCCTTCTTAGTTAGTGTCATTAAAGGTGCTACTATTCTTCCATAGTGCCGAACAAACTTGCGGTAGTAACCTGTCAAACCCAAAAATCCTCTAAGATTCTTCAATGTTTTGGGAATTGGCTAGTCCATCATGGCCTTAGTCTTGTGAGGGTCTACCTTGACACCTTCATGAGATACAATATGACCCAAATACTCTACCTCCTTCACTCCAAAGAAACATTTGGAGGGTTTTGCATATAGTTGTTGCTCCTTTAGTAGTTGTAGCACCTTCTCAACATGTCACACATGATCCTCCCAAGACTTGCTATAGATTAGTATATCATCAAAAAATAATAACACAAATGTTCGAAGGAAGGGCTTGAAAATGGAATTCATCAACCCTTGGAATGTGGAAGGTGCATTTATAAGGCCAAAAGGCATGACCAAAAATTCATAATGGCCTTCATGAGTTTGGAATGTTGTTTTTGGGATATCTTCTTCCTTCATTCTAATCTGATGATACCCTGAATGAAGATCCAATTTTTTGAAATAGATTGCTCCATGTAGTTCATATAACAATTCATCAATGACGGGAATGGGAAACTTATCTTTAATAGCGATCTTGTTGAGCTCTCTTTAATCTGGACACATACGCCATGAGCTATCTTTTTTGAATTCCATTACCATTGGTGCAGAGTAAGAATTTTGGCTACGTATAATAATGCCAGCCTCTAACATTTCTTCAACCATGCGCTCAATTTCACTCTTCTAGACATAAGGGTATCTGTATGGCCTGATGTTAGGAGGAACACTCCTAGTAATTAGGTGAATTTCATGATCATGATTTCGAGTGGGTGGAATACCTTTGGGAATATATTCAAATACTTTGGAATGATTATGAATGATCCCTTGGATATTTTGAGGAATAAATGGCTTATATGTTTGAACATCTAGTGAGCATAGTTGTGCAATAATGCCTTGATGCCCCTTTTTCAATAATTTTTTCATGCCATTAGAGCTTATCACCTTGTCGGGTTTCCGTGTGATACCTCTTAACTCAATTCCTTTTCCTTCCAATGAAAAATTCATGAAAAGTTCTTGAAAATTAAAATTCATTGTTGCTAATGATTGTAACCATTGGATTCCTAGTACAACATCAACACCACCCATGGGTATAGAAAGCATTCGACTATTCATTACATATTCTCCCATAGTAAGATTGATCTTATTGCATTTTCCTGAGCAATTGATAGTTCCTCCATCTACAATCATTACTTGAAACTTTGTTGCTGGATATACAAAGCAATTGAGATCTTTGGCTAATTTATAGTGAATGAAATTATGAATACTGCCAGAATCAATTATGACTATTACCTTTTTCTTTTTGATGTATCCTTTGATCTTGAGGGTTTGAGGAGTGCTAATTCCAGCCAATGCATTACATGATATCGTGGGAGTCAAATTTTCAGATGAAATTGCTTCTACGTTTTCATCTTGAGATGGTTCTTGTTCTTGTTCTTATTCCTCTTCACAATCTATGTAGAATAATTTCTTCTCACCACACTTATGTCCCTTACTGTACTTGCTGTCACAATTAAAGCATAAACCTTTTTCTTTTCTTTCCTCCAATTATTGAGGTGTCAACCTTGTAGGTTGAGGTGTTTTAGAAGAAGGAGCATTATACTCTCTATAGATGTTAGGATTGGTCCTTCTAGTAGCCATAGCCATATTTTTACTTTCAACATTTCTTCCCACCCTAAATGCAGTCTCCAATGGTTTGGGTTCCCAAAGGTGAACCTCATGTTGAATGTTATCTCGTAAAGTTCCTATGAATACATCAATCAAGTGCTCATCTGAAATATATGTTACCTTTATATTCAATCTTTGGAAGTTCTCAATGTGCTCTATAACTGAACCCTTTTGCTTGAGATTTATCAATTGACTAAAGAAGGTATTGCTCTGTGTATCCTCATAGTGTGCTATCGTTTCTTCCATGAAAATTGTCCAAGTGACAAGTGACTTGAGAGAACAAAGCTATCTATACCATACAAATTTATTGGGTTCTAAATATAAAGAAGCAATTTGTACGTTTTGTGTATGTGGCACATTATGTAGATCAAAGAATTGCTCCATCTGAAGTATCCATGTGATAGGGTCCTTGCCATCAAACTTCCTCATATCGATCTTAGGAACATGTTTGGTATTCAAACCAAGGTTAAAGTTTCTCCATTCTTGATTCACCTTCATTGTGTCCTCATCATGAATTTCATGGGATGCATTTTCACTTTCAGGTGTCCTCTCTGTTACAAAATTTTTCAATACTTCCATGATATCCCCTTTTAAAGTGTTCATCTTAGTATTTATTGCCTCAAATTTAGCTTATGCTAAATCCATCATCTCTTGTAGTTCATTTTTGTTACTATCTTCTTTTTTAAATCATTTATGTCCCTATGCATCTCTTCATCTTCATCAAGAGTCCAATTAGGATTGTCTCGAGGCTTATTTGGTGTAGAAGTTCCCTTTTTGGGTGGCATGTTGGCCAAGTATCACTTTTGAACCTTGATTTTGAGGTGGTTCTGCTAGATAATCTTTCTTCTATTGTATCTCCCAATTTTCGGCCCTTCTGGGTATGAAAGTTTATTTTTTGTAGTTCTCTTATATTTCTTCTCTGCAATGCCACAGGTCTGATCAAAATTGGATGTGCCAAGTGGAATTTACGGTAACTTCCTTACAACTTGCTGATTTTTGGCCTTTCCAGGATATCTCACTTGTATAGCATGCCCCACACAAAATAATTGATATAAAATTCAGAAACTCATACCAACAATACTATTAACTATATACTATCCAATGAAACTAGTCTAACTCAATTTGGGTAGTATAGGAAGAAGTTATGATTGTTTTACCTGGAACACCTCATTGAGACTAGTCAATAGGACTAGTCAGATAACCTATCTTCCACAGGGTGTATCTACAAATGTAAGATGACCCAGAAGATGAACGTTCTACCACAGATACCTTAATAATTTATGTGAATATGTAACAACCCTATTTGAATATATGTTTAAGGATTATTAAGTAAAAATTAATTAGGGGATTAATTGTCTTAATATGTTATTAATTAAACAAGATTGGTATAATGATACTAATTAAATATTTATTAATTAATTAATTGTTATAATTTTAATTAATTAATTAAATTAATTACCTATCACATTGAATGAACAGGGTAATAAATTTAAAAGAGTTAATAAATTA